>PVLC010014592.1:0-37500 GCA_004027655.1 Graphiurus murinus | reverse complement strand
TTCATCCATCCATTGAGATAGATTTATTTTAAGGAATTGGTTCATGTAGGCTAGCAGACTGAAAATTTGTTAAAGAGTTCTTGTTGCAGTCTTGTCTCAGAAGTCTGCTCAGACAGGGTTTCAATGTTCCAGTACTAAGGCACAATTTCTTCTTCTTTAGGAAATTTCAGTCTGGTTGGATGAAGGAGGTCCACTCACACTATAGAGGGCAATCTGCTTTATTCAAAGTCCCTTGACTTAAATGTAAATCATAAGCCGATGTGGTGGCGCACACCTGTAATCCCAGCACTTAGAAGGCTGGGACAGGAAGATTGCAGGTTCGAGGCTAGCCTCAGCAACTTAGCAACCCTTAGCAACCTAAGCAAGATCTTGTTTTAAAAAAAATTTTTTTTAAAGGGCTAGGGGTGTAGCTCAGAAGTAGCATGTCCCTGGATTTAATTCCCATTGCCAAAAATAAAGAAAATAAAAAAGACAAGATGTAACTCAGAGGTAGACTGCCCCTGGATTCAATCCCCAGTACTGAAATCAATCAATAAATAAGTAAATAAATAACCTCACAGCAACATTTAGACTGGTGTTTGACCAAGCATTGGCGCATCATGGCCTAGCCAAGTTGGCACTCAAGTTAACTACACAGGGAGGTCCCCAAGTTGGCCTCTGAAGGATCTTAGCAGTACCCAGCAATTTTCCCTCCTTATGGCAGAGGAGAAAATAGACGGAAAAGCAAAACTAAGGAGCATGGGGATTAGTGGGGATTGAATTTGTGCACACAAAAGCTGTAGCCCTTCCCTTCCTCTTCCTTCATTAGCCCTATCACTAGAGAAATATGTGTGTCAGCTTAACTACTGGCAGCTGCCTACTCCAACTCTGCCCAGACTCGAGCTGGTGCCATTCAGCTGGTCTTTTGTTGACAACAGAGAAATAGAATTCAAGCAGGTAATACACTTGAACAGCGCTCCCAGCGACTTCCTGGGTGTCCCATTCCAGGGTGACTCAGTGTTTTGACAGTAGCAAGTGTCACACAACATAAGTGGCATGCGTGACTCACGGCTGATGGCAGAGGCACAAGGGAAGGCGCCTGCAGGAAGTGGTAAACCCACTCTGTACATAGGTGACTGAGGGTTGCCAGTTCAGCGGAGCTCCACCCCCGGTCCTATTTTTTATTCTTTATTTTGAAACAGGGTCTCACTAAGTTGCAGAGGGCCTCACTAAGTCGCTGAGGCTGGCCTCAAGCCTGCGATCCTCGGGTCTCAGCCTCCCAACTACTGGGATTACAAGTGCATGTCACCATGTCTGGCTTCTCCTTCTATAGTTCTTGAAACCATTCTGGGTGCTCCAGTCTTGGAGTTTTTCCATTTTTAATGCCTTCTGCCTGGAATGTTCTACAACTAAATTTTTTGCAAGGCTGGCTTCTTGTCATTCAGATTCTGGCTCAGTTGTTGCCTCTTGAGAAAGACTGTCCCTGGGCATCTTATCTAAAAAGACCTGTTTCAGCCATCGCATCGCACAACGCACTGATTGCTTCTGCTGCACTTGATACAACTGGAAATTACTCTGCCGATTTTGTTTGCTTTTTTCACTGTCTATGTCCCCAAACTAGAATGTGAGCCCATGAACTCAGAAACCACAGCAACCCTACTCACTCCTGAATTTCCTCTGCCTAAACTAGCAACTGGCGGGATTGTTAAAGACGTGCATGGATGAAGAGACAATTGATTATCTGGTACCTCTGTGTTCCGTCTGGAACTGTAGATTATGACATGGAAGAAGGTAGGTATGTGGGAATATCATTATAGGTAGTATGGGCATACTGCTTTTGCTTTGCCTTTTGAATGTAAAACTTGAAGAGTTACTCATACCTACATCCAATATTTTACTAGTTCATGTTATTTTAAACAGTTGAGTAGTTAGAAGCCTCAAGATATGTGTGTGATTCTTTCTCTTCACGTGCCTGTGTTAAAAATGACTTAGCTATCTCTCATTGTCAAAAGGGAACCGATGAGTTTTTTTATATAAATATTAATATTATTATGAACTCATGGATTTAAGCCTATCCTGAGTATTTCAATTAATTGAAATTAGTATTATTAATATGCAGATATGACAATTGATCTGACAGTCATCCAATCTGCAAATTGAGGTCATTAGCAGCATTTACTACATGTGACTACAGAGTGATAGTGGAGACATGGTTGAAATAACAGCTTAAGCCCTTCTTATCCCTTCCTTTAAAATCAAAATTCTAAAAGAGTGGAGAAACAGTTGATTTTATGAAGAAAACTCCATATATCACATTATAAAAGCAGTTTGAGAAGAAATCTATCTTAATGCTACAACATAAATTTAATTGCTGGTATTTATTTAGCTCCTCAAACAGTAAAGATATAATTTGACATTTGTTTGTTTTTATTTTATATTGACATTTAAGTCTTGCTTTAAAAATGCAACCTGTTATACTTCTTATTTCTTAGGATCTTTTGTTTTTAATTTTTGCTTTACTTAGCTATTTGTCATTTTCTTTTTTATACATTACTACTTTCTATTTAATTTTTTTTATTGGTGCATCTTAGGATCTTTTTTTGTTTGTTTTTGTTTTTGTGGTACTGGGGATGGAACCCGGGCCTATTTTTTTAACATTTTATTTGGAAACAGGGTCTCGCTAAGTTGCAGAGGGCCTCACTAAGTTTCTGAGGCTGGCTTCGAACCTGCGATCCTCCTGTCTCAGCCTTCCAAGTACTGGGATTACAGGCGTGTGCCTTAGGATCTTTTAAATGAATCTTATTCTTCCTACTTCACATTCTACCATAATGTCACTAGGTTTCAAAAATATTATTGTGAAATATATATTTATATATAATATATTATATATTATTTATATATAAAGAAATGTAGAAATGTATTTGTATAGTTGAGAGAATAATAACAGGGACACCCCAAATTCACCAAGGCACAGTAAAGAATTAGAAAGGGACCAGTGACTTGGCAGCCTCTGGCATCTCGTTTCTAGGCACAATTCCCTGAACCCTGACATTTGTGTTAATCATTCTTGTGTGCTTTCTTATATTTAACCCACCCAGATATGTCTGCAAAAACAGCATAGAGCTTGGTTTTGAGCAGCTAGGCAGCAAGCACTAAGCAAGCTGCTCAGGGATCGGGCACCATTGCTGTTCAGAGGAGATGGGAGTCAGGAGAGGGGAGGGTGGCCCGAGAGTGCAGCGCAGATGTGCTCTGGGTTAGAAGCTGAAGAGTAAACACCTGCCCAGAAGCTCCGATCCTGTGAGTGGGGCTTAATGTGTCCGAGCTCAGATCCCAGGGAGCTGAATGACAGGGAAGCCTTGATTTTCGAATCTCTAGAGCTTCCTCCTGGGGCTGGTCACACTCGCTGGGAAAGTTCCTTCGACTGGCTTCCCTGGAAGCTAAGGAGCCCACGACACACACATTCTGGGGTCGTGGGGGAGGAGGGCTGGCGTTTCTGTGTTCACTATTCAGAATACATGGAGTCGCTTCATTCCAATGGGCTCAGCCTTCCGCCAGCCGGACCTCTGTTTCACTCAGAAGATGCACTCACGGCTTTCGGCTCAGGTGGAGGATGGAAGAGGGAGAGCTAAGGCGGTAACTGCTTCTCAAACATATTTTGCCCGGTGTTTCCTATTTTAGTCTCCCCCACTGTCCTCTGTACACAGTTTCTTTGCAACTTTGAAGGTGCATATTGTATACCTTTGTGAGCTTTTTAGTTTTACTTTTCTGTTTTGGAAAATCCCACGTTATAAACTGGCCTTCGTTTTTACCACTGCCACCTTGAGGTTTGACTTTCTTAGGTTTGCAATCCCTGTTGCCACTCATGCATTGGCTTTGCACTGCATAATTTGGTTGCTGCTCTCCTGACAGGTTTATGTGTTGAGAAATATTTTAGGGCTAGAGGTATAGCTCAATGGTACTGTGTATGTTTAGCATGCAAACGGCCTTGGGTTCAGTCCTCAGAAAAAATAAAGAAATAGAAAATTTTGAATGGAATTTTGAGATGTGAAAATTTATTTATGGGTTGAATGTCTCATCTTACTCCTTTAATATCATAGTTTCTTTCTTCCTGTCTTTCTTTTTCTTTTTTATTTTATTTTTTGAGGTACTAGGGATAGAACCCAGGGGTATTTGACCTCTTTAAAATTTTTATTTTAATTTTGAAACAGAGTCTTGCTAAATTGCTGAGGCTGGCCTCTAATCTGTGATCCTTCTGACTCAGCCTCTCAATTACTGGAATTATAGGTATGCACCATCATGTCTAGATAACATTATAGCTTAAAAATATTCATTTGAAACTCCTTTCCTGTAAATGTATTGCAAAATGCCAAAATCTGAAACAGATTAAGGTCCTGTGCAGTTATTTCTTTTAACCATAAATCTCAACTGACCAGGATCATCCACAAAAAGTTACAAGGTAGCCAAGTCAACACAGAATTCAAAATAAATGTGAAAAACATGTTTGCTATTGGGTGGACAAAGTGAAAAATGACCAAATGATTTAGTTTTGCATTTTCAACCCTACCATTACTGAAGTCAGTGCACATTGAGCTGGTGCTTAATTAATTTTCCAAAAGGCAGTTCTCAGAACTCACAACCATGTTGATTCTTACGAGTTGGTGGCTCTCATATAGTGATGGCCTGACCTTTAGGAGCATGGCTAAGAATTAAGCATTCAGGTCAACTTCAACCAGTTTCCTCATAGAATCATTCTGGTATTAAGAAGCTCAAGAGAAACAGAACCAAAACAATATAAATATGTCTTTGTTCTCTCTCTCTCTCTCTTTATATATCTATATACATACATATATATGTGTGCTAATGTGGATATACATATATAGTATGAATACACTTACACACATATGTGTGTATGTATATATATATATATATATATATATATATATATATATCAAGAGCAGGAAAGATAGAGGCATAAACAAAAAGATATATATCATATATATGCACATATATATTCTTGCTGTATATATAGTATGCACACAAAGTAAGAATATATATATTATATACATACATATATACATATGCATACACACACATATATATGTATAGATATAAACAGCAAGAATATGTATTGTACACACACATACAGCAAGAACAAGAAATAGAAGGAAACAGACAAAAATAGACAAAGCTGGAGGCTAACGGTGGAGGCATGGGGGAGGGGAGATTTATTACAAGGAACTGACTCATGGAGTTATAGGACCAGGATCTGCAGTCAGCAAACCAAAGAACCAGGAAAGCAGGTGGTGGAAATTTCAGACTGAGTCTGAAGGAAAGGGGAAAATGATATATCAGCTTGAAGATATTTAGGTGGAGAGGGAATGCTTTTTATCTTCAACATTTTATTCTATGTGGGTCTTCGATAGATTAGATGAGGACTTCCTGTGTTGGGAAGGGCCACCTGTGTGATCAGTTCAAAATGGTAAACTCATGCAGCACCGCCCTCACTGACATGTCCAGAAAATAATGTTTAAGAAGATATCTGGGTACCTTGTGGCCCAGGCAAGTTTACACATAATATTAATCCTCATAATTCCAAAAGGGAGAAAAGCATGAAATCACAATTCACAGAGCTCTGGGGTATAGTTCAACCAGTCACTGGTAGTGAGAAGATGTAGCGTATTTTGCATTCTGTAATATACCATAATATATACAATGTGTTTACTTTAATATAAAATAAATAAGCACAGCATATCATATCTGCTTCAGGAAGATGAGCTCAAATTTTCTGTGGTTTTTGACATATCATGACATACCTTTTACAGGTATGTATCACAAATGCCTTTTCTAAACTTTTCAGTGGATGAGAATTTTCATTATAACTTAAATCAGAAAATAGAAAATATTTGGATCTCTCTCCATTCAGAAAAAAAAGAAAGAAAATAAACAGAAAAAAAGTTAATGAAAAATTGACTGTACGTTGTTTCACTTTATTTTTTAGAAACATTTCCAACCTATGTGTCCTCTGATCTCTTTCATTTGTGACTGCTGTTCCCAGATGGTGATGGGTGCCTTCTTGCCCCTTATTACTTTGCTAAGAACAAACCTCAGGTTTTTTATTGCACTGGCTACAAGCCTTTCCCCCTTAGAGGCACAAACAAATTAATATGGAGGAATAAAGGAAGGATTTTTTAAAAAAATAAGAAGAGGAAAGATGCAGTGAGGATTAGAGTTTTAAAGCTTTGTATTCTGTGTGGCATTCAGAGAACAAAGCGCCCATTTGGAAGGGTGTTCGAAGCTCTTGTGAGCCTTGGTCTTTCCCTGCTCTGGACCACAGATCCCGAATGCGGTGGAACAATGTCACCTTCCCACAGCTTCCCATTGCTTACCACAAGACCTTACTTGTCAAAGATCACCATCCGTCCCAGGGGTTATTAGGAAGGAAAGCGTTCAAGTCAGAGAGTTGTTGACATGCCTTCCGAAGATCCATCCCTGCTCTGTAAACAAGAAACCCTGAATTCTTGAATTTGTATTATCAGTGTGGGAGACTTCTGTAATTTGTGCACCTTCCAAATTGCATTGCTTTTCTAGCAGTTGTTGGGGGTGGGGGCTGTAGGCAGAGCAAGGTTTTGTAGGATTACAGACTGGAGAGCAAATTCATACCATGTCCCCCTTGCCAGCATGTGACTGAAGGGAAGTCCCATTACTAGGAAATTAGAATCTGTCAGAAATGTTTCCTTGCCTGGTAAACATACTTAACTCATGCTAACGGAGTGGATACTAGAGGAAGGAAATCTTATTTCCACTATGACCACATGGAAGTGGAAGTGCCGTCTCTCACTGGGAAACTAGTTTTAGAAACAGGGAGTGAAAGATCTAGTCGGATTTTCTTCTTTGCTGTATCAGGTACATATTAAATACTTTATTGTTTTCCCTATTCTTTTTTCTCTATTTCATTTGTAATTTCTATAGAGTATATAATTGGTAGTGAATTTTGCAATGATCACATACTGAGAGTTGACCACGAAGGAACCAGAGGATGAATAAACTTTACCCAGGGATGCTGGTCTTAGAGATGGATGCTCTAAACTATAATCCTTTGTATTGTCCAGCCTTGGGTATGAGTGTGTTTTGGATTGTATGTGGGAGAGCTGAACTGTGTTCAGTAGGAAGTGTTTTTGACCTTTGGAGATTTAAGTTTGATAAGAAAAGTGTCTATCAAGGCAGAAAAGTCAGAGTTAGACTCCAGGGAACACTTTTCAGTACTTTTGTCCAGCTAACGTTAACATGCCCGTTCTATGTTTGAGGGATTCTGTGCTTTATGGTTCAAGATGGGAGGTGTTAGGCACTCTGGCTACTCCAGCTGGAAACTAAAATGGCAGAGGAGCTTGTTTCCCCAGCCTGTCTTTCAGGCATGGTGGTGTGCTGGTAATGTGACCTTGGCTTTGCCAATCAGACACCTCCAGGCCAGACACTGACTCAAGAATGAGTTGTGCAAGGAAGTAGAGACTTCCTGGAGGTCGAGAACAGAGGCCCAATGGCAGCTTAGTCAGCTTCCAGAAGCAACAAAGCTGGCCGTTAGTCACACCACATCAAAGGAGGCAGTGTCGTTCAACTCTGATTGACACATATTCTGTGCTTTGAGTCTGGACGTTGCTACAGGTCATGAATTCTCTTACAGTGGCCTCCTGAACCATTCAACATCTTTGATAGACTTATTTATTATTATTTTTGCTTAAATCAGGGCATGGGTTAGTCTTTCCTTTTATACCCCAAAGCCCACTAGCTGCCTGACTATAAGCAAAGTTTTATCCCCCTTCAAGGGATATCCCAGGGCCGAGCCTCATTGAAGTCCCTGCCTCTTCTGCATAGGGAACACCTGTAAGTCTGTGGCCCACAAGCAGGAGGGCTGGTCAGCCAGGGGAACGCCCTGACCTTTTACCTCTTCCCTTCTAGACGCTGGAGGGTGGAGGGGCCCAGCAGTTTGGCAATCTCTGCAGAGCCTGTGAACTTGACCCAGGAGCTTCTCCAGCAGGTGTGGGTCCTTAGGCAAACATGTTTCCTGGATGGTTCTCTCCTTTGCCTCTCAAGGGCAAATACCAGGAGCCCCTGATCCCTGAGCAGAGTCAGGAAGTTCTGACCTCAGTGTTATGTCTTGTCTGTTCACCAGAGTCTCTGAAGAAACACACACACACACACACACACACACACACACACACACACACACGGAGGAAGGCCCAAAGGGAGGAAAACAAAACGTGTCAGAGGAATTTTTTTAGGTAGATTGCTTCAAGATGAGGAACGTTCCTAGGAAATACTCCCAGGAGTTAAAATATGCAGTACAGCATTTTGGACGCCCAGGATGGTGATCTGATTCCTCTTTATTTCCGTCTTTGCATTGCTGACAACTCTCCTCATTGCTTTAAACGTGGATTGCCAGAGTCAATTAAATATGCAAGCGGAACAGAGCACATTTTGGAGGAAAGTAATTATTGTTACACCTTAGAGCAGCTTAATGAATACATTAATGAACGATCCTTCGCCATGTTTTTCTCTTAATAGCCATCAAAATCTTTATAAACCTACAGCACAATACATAACATCTCGTTACAAGATTTGCTTTTCCAAAAAAAAAAAAAGAAAAGAAAAAAGAAAATCAATGCATACCTAAGTTATTTGTGTCAAAACTCATTTATTTTCACAATAACACAGACTGTCAAACCTGACACCCTGCTAATAACATCCAGCACATTTGCATATTATTCAAATATTTCCTTTTATGAAACGGGGGCTTTTACTCACCCCACTCTGCTCGCCTGTGCAGCGTGCATTTGCACATTAGCTCAGTTCACACAGCCAGAGAAGGGTTACCTGTGGCAACTAATTATGCCACCCTTTATGCATATTAATGAAGCATGGGGCAGCCGTTCTCTGTTCTGCAGAGAGAGAGAGAGAGAGAGAGAGAGAGAGAGAGAGAGAGAGAGAGAGAAAACAATTCCAGCCTAAATGGGAAACTGATTACAGATCCAGGACCAGAGAGGTGGAGAGCTATTTTTGATAATTTTCCATTTTTAATGTCCCTAGGTGAATGCCTCTTCCTATTGCTGCTGTAACAAATTACTATACACACTTAGTGGCTTAAGAGAGCACAAAGATACCATTTTACAGTTCTGGAGGGCAGGAGTCCTGCCTGGGTTTCACCGGGTTAAAATGAAGGAGTGGGCTGCGGTGTGGTGTGCTCCTTTATGGAGGCTCAAGGAAAGAATCCATTTCTTTGCCTTTTCCAGCTGCCCAAGGTCTCTCTCCGGTCCTCGACCCTAGCCTCACATTTCTGAGCCAGTAAGGGATGTTGAGCCCTTCTGAGCAGGTCAAGTCTCTGCCTTAGAAGGTCAAGTCTCTCTGTCAAAGAAGGTTGTGTATTTTGAGGGACTCATGGGATTAGACTGGATCCACCTGGATAATTTCAACCCTTTCTCCATCTTAATGTCCTTAACTGTAAGCAAATCTGCAAAGTCCTTTCTTTGAGTCAATATGACATCAACAAGGTCCATGGATTAGGAGGTGATGTCTCTGAGGGGGGCACTGTTCTGCTGTCACCCTAGATCTTCCACGTTCAACTCTGCTTGAAGAGGCCACAAAAAATTCTTAGTGGGGTCACAAATATCCTAGTGGGTGAATTACTCATCTCTCTTTTTCTACTTCCCTCATTGAATTTCTCTGCTCCCTTCTCTTGTACCTGCTGATCATCTCCTTTATTTTCTCTGCCTTTTTCCCACTTTCTCTGTCTTTCTCCTTTTCAGTTTTCCTTATTATCCAAAAGAACACACAACACCCCATCCCAGCCAACAGCCCTTGCTGAGTGTCCCTGCCCCTTGCTAAGTTTTACTTCACATCACTGATGGCTCTGGTTCATTTCAGCCTTAATATATTTATCATTTCTATGTGCCATATCTTTGACCAAGCCAAAGCGAAAGACCTCAGAAACACTGGGGGTGGACAGGTAACTTGACATCGTGTCCTTCTGCCCTGGAAACATCCCCAGCCACTGCAGACACTTCCCTGAAAGGTCGCCGTGGATTTCTGCATCTATTAGCTGGAGAGGTCTCTGAACTTGAAGGAGGAGAGGGAGTGGATGCCAGGAGCAACCTGCATGCATGAGAGAGAAGTAGGTAAATAAATACCCCAGCTTTCTTGGTCCTCAAAGCGACAATTCGGGGACCATTCTGCACTGGATCTGACGGGTAATTGTGGATTGATCTCCAGTGACCTGCTATGTAGTCCACTCTGCTCCCTTCCTGGGCTCACCACACTCAGCCCCTCGGTGTTCCTGGGACACCTCCCACCAGAGCACTTGTAGTCACCTTCTCGTCTCAAGGTCTGCATGATGGTTAATTTTATATGTCAAGTTGCCTGGACTCGGGGATGTCCAGATAGCTGGCTAAACATTATTTCTGGATGTGTCTGTGTTCCTGGAAGATATTAGCATTTGAATCAGACAGAAGAAAGAAAATTCACCCTGCCCTCAATGTGGGTGGGCATCATTGAATACACCGAGATCAGAAATGGAACAAAAAGTAAGGGCAAATTCTCTCTCTTCTGGAACCAGGACATTCATCTTTTCCAGCCCTTGGAAACTGGTTCTCTTGATTTTCTTCTGACTCCAGAACTTAGTTATGTGAGTGGCACTCCAGGTTCTCTGGCCTCAGGTCTGATCTTCCTGAGTCTCCAGCATAGAGATGGTATTATGGGATTTAACTTCCATAATTGCATGAGCTGATTCCCATAATAAATCCCCTTCTCATCTCTTTCTACAGCCTATTGGTTCTGATTCTTTGGAGAACCCTGCTCAATACAGCCTACTTTTGGGAAAACCCTGAATCCAAGAGGAGATCTTCTTCCTATGTTGGAGAAGGCCAGGGAGACAGGCACATTGACAGGAAGCTGGGGAGTAGTGTGAACAGTGTTATATGGCCCAGAAAAGGGGAACCCTACATAATGCATCCTCTTGTGGGTTCTCTACCCCTTCTAGCAAATCTTTCCCCTTGATATTTAAAAGAAATTCCCCAAACAAGGCATGATGTCACACATTTGTAATCCCAATACTTGGGAGGCTAAGACTAGAGGATCCCAGGTTCAAGGACATCCTCAGCAAATAGTGAGACTCTCATCAACCTAACGAGACACTGTTAAAAAAAAAATAGGGCTGGAGGTGTAGCTCAGAGGTAGAATGCCCTTGGGTTCAATCCTCAGTAACAAAAAAAGAGAAAAAAAGAAAAAAGAAAAGAAATTCCCCCTTTTTAATGACTTGTATGGAACCAAAGGTAAGAAAGAGGTGAGGAAATCTGGTAATAGCTAGCTCCATTTTCAAACCAGAAGGGAAAGCTGGATGGGCAAAATCAGGGCTGGGGATTTTTGCATGAAAAATGAGTGATGGACATCCGAGGCAAATACTCTTTACTTCTGCACACTGCTTTCTACCCATTTTCTCTTGGGGCCAGTCCAGTTGTCCTGCCTCAGGTGCAGATTCGAGCTGTGATATTGACTCTCTGACCTGGTGAAGGAAATCCAGACTGCCTGCGGCCCCCCAGGGGTCCATTCCTGAGCTCCATGGAGCAGCCTCATAAGATGTGCATACAGCAGGAGCCTGTATTTTATGAAACCGCAGCTGTCTTTGAAGTAATCATCACCATGGCAAATCAGGAAGCTAATCGGATTTCAGAAGTATGGCCATATCTCTGCTTAAAATAGCCTTGCACTTGTCAGGGACTGGAATCTATAGCAATGACCTCAAATCAAGCAAGTCATAAAGGCAGGTTCTCTGTAATAAGCAGAGCTGCCTAACTTGGCTGGAGCATAGAGGCTGCCATCTTGGTTTGGGTGGAGGAAAGGGTTGAGTCTCTGAAAGGAGCCCAGGCTTTTCTGAGGGAGATGTAAAATCAGCCCATGTTGGTAGATATCTTCTGGGGCCACTGGCATTTGAATTCCTTTTCATTTTCTGAGACTAGAAAAAGAGGCTAAGCAAAGTGGTTTCTGAAAATGGCTACAAGAAGGAAGGTTGGAGCATGGCAGAATAGCGAGATACTTGGGGGGTACTGAGGTTTTTTAATTATTAAAAGGGATGAGGTCTTAAAAAGACAATTTTAATCACCATTGGGTGCAGAATATAAGGGAAAGTCAATATGGTATGGAATGATTTCCAAAGTTAGGAACAAGAAAAAAAAAGTTACGCTTGGTCCTCAGCTGGTGATACTATTGGAAGGTAGTGGGAATTTTAGGAGGTGGGGTCCAGTTGGAGGAAGTAGGTTACTGGAGGCATGCTCTTGAAGGGATATTGGGATCCCAGCCCCTTTCTCTCCTCTCCTCTCTTCTCCTCTTCTCTCCTCTCCTCTTCTCTCCTCTCCTCTTCTCTCCTCTCCTCTCTTCTCCTCTTCTCTCCTCTCCTCTTCTCTCTTCTCCTCTTCTCTCCTCTCCCTCCTCTTCTTTTTTCTTCTCTTCTCTCCTCTTCTCTCTCTCTCTCTGTCTCTCTCTTCCCTTCTTGGCCACCACAGAGTGAGTATCTTTGCTGTACTCTTTGCTCTTACTATGATGTTCAGCTTTACAACAGGCCCAAGTGATGAGGCCAACCAACTGTAGACTGAAACCAATGAACCAAGAGCCCAAACAAACCTTTCCCCACTTTAAGTTGTTTATGTGTGATATTTTGTCACAGTGATGGAAAGCTGAGTAATGCCGGGCCATAGAAGAGGAGAAGAAGATGAGTTAAGGAGCTATTACTGTGTCACAGTGGACAAAGACAAGGGTCCGAACTCAGAACAGTGGATTGATAAGCAGGGGAACACGTCTATAAGATGTTGAGAGACAAAATATTGTATGGAAGATAATTATCTAAAGTCAGTGAAAAATTCTTCAAGTGCTTTAGTCTTTATGCAGGCTCCCTCTGAAGAAAACCTTGAGAAAAGGATTTGAATATATTCTGTTTAATTAAGAAAAGATCACAGAAAGTGCAAGGTATTTCCTTGGGGGCAAATGATAAGTACTTTCTATCTCTAAGGTGGAGAAGGGAAGCAGGTTAATATGAGATTCCTTAATAAACAAGTTGTCATTGGGGCAACTATGGTTCATCCTACAGTGGTTTTTCTGGGGAACAGTATAGAATGGGGCTCAAAGATGTGCCACCCAAAGGGTGAGAAAGTCGGGGTGTTCATCTTCCAGATGTTACCTATGATCATTGAGAGCTACCCATAGGGAGGGACATTGACTCCCTGCCATTTCCAGTCCACCCTAGAGCTAGACACATTTCTTTACCCAAAGAAAGTTCTATTAGTAAGAAGATTGAGAGCAATCAGGTAGTATTGTGGCCAGAGAAAGTCCTAAGCAAAGAATTCAAGGTGCTCATGCTAAGAATCCCTGGGTATGCACCAGATGGTGAATGCCAAGGAAATACATGTGGATACCAGTAATATAGGTTACAGCACCATTGATTATTCCTTCTAAGGGGAGAACACAGGGTTGATATTCTGTTAGTAAGCTTGGATTTCAGAACAGTACAGTCAGCTGGGGCATACAGCAGATGAATACGGCCTCTATGTGGGTCCATTCATGGCTGGTTGGTTGTGCTGTGAACAATGAACTTGGAACACACTGCCCAGCCTGACACTGATTCTGCTCAACTCTCAGCTGGGCCTAGAACTTCTGCCTTATAGACCTGCCAGGGCTTATTGTCTTAAAGAAATAGGATCCTGTGAGCAAAGGGCTTATACAGCTGTTGGCAGAACTTTTGTGAAACGAGAAAAATGAGTTAACTATCCCATAGAAAGCTACTAACCAAGGATATATGCAGGCTGGTGGACTTGGATTAACTCATTATAAGTAGGAGGTTAGGAGCATGATCTTGTTGGCTGTAATGAATGCTAATGAGGTGCCCCAGCTATGAGACTCCTTTCTCCATTCTGTCATTACCCTCGTCCATTATATGGCTGCAATTACTGCCTGCCTCTTGCATGGCCAGGCTGAGAAATGGGTGACTTAATGGAGATGTCTCACCCAGCAAAAAGGTGATTAGGTTAGGAAAACTGGAAATTGGAGACGAGTGTTGGTTACCCTGCAATCTGAGTCAGTGCATCAGAAGATGGATTTTACTTTGACAGGTTGATCCCTTGAAGCCAACATATTTTAATCAGACTGAGCTGCATACACAGCTAAAAGTTTTAAGGCTTTGTTTGATGCCTGTGACTCTGTCAAAGGGTATACCAAAAAGTAGGTTATGACTGAAGGCTTTGTGAGGGTCACCTCATTTCGTCTTCTTCCCTCACATATTCCAAGCTCTACGTAGATGTATAATCGGTCCTTTCTTCTGTTTGTGTCTGTCACCACTGGTTCAGAGCTCATCATTTCTTACCTGGACATCTCAATACCCCCCATCCCATTCTCATTCCTCTCTTTAACCCCATATTACTCTGCCTCCATCCTAGAAATCTCTTCCAGGGTGGTATTCTCCAAACCCAAATTGGAACATATTATTCCATCATATAAAAGTTTTCCAGCATATCTTATCATGTAAACCCATGTCCTGAAGTGAGAAACTGATCTGCAGACATCTTCTATTTCACCAGGTCAATATTAACTTGTAATATTAATTCTTGGAATCTGAATCTGTTCTTTGGGAGAGGAACAAGAAGTTGGCTACAACCCTTACAACTCTTTTCAGTGTTTTATGTACTTCCTCATTATACTCCTGACCCATATTGACAAGTTAGATTGCAACCCCTGCCTACCATAAAGGGCTAATTTTATCTGCCTTCTGTCTACTTTTCCTGCATCATCTTTAGCATTTTCATCTACCTATTAAACACAGAAGTTTTGGAATGTGCTATGCTTTCTGTTGCCTCCCAGCCTTTCCATATGCTATTTTTATTGTAGGAAGTGTTTTTTTTTTTTTTTCACCTATACTTGCAGACTAACTCAAATACCAAGTACTTTGAACTACCTGGATTGAATTGGCTATGCTTGCCTTTGGGTCCTCAGTATAATGTGTATCCATCCATCCGTCCGTCCGTCCGTCCGTCCGTCCGTCCGTCTGTCCGTCCGTCCATCCATCCATCCATCTATCCATCCACTAATTTGACAATGAACTGTGTACCTATAAGGTGTCAGGTGCCAAGGGAAATTGTGAACATAGGTACCCAAGGCTGAGCTTTTGCTCCAAGTTTCACAATCAAGCACACTCCAATAGACTGGGTTGGCTAGAAGGAAGGGCATGCATAGATGGAAGAGGAAGTAAAATTGGCAAAGATAGCAGGGACCAAATCACAGAGGATCTTGTCATCTATACCAAGCATACAATTTATCATGAACTTCACATGAAGCATTTTTACCAGAGAGCAAAATAATTGGACTTGTATGCCCCCCACCCCCGAAATTGCTCTTCTGAAAACAGAGAGGCTGAGGTGGAGTCGGGTAGACTAATTAGGATTCTGTGGTCGTGATCTCTGTGGCAGATGTTGGGGGGATGAATCAGGGCAGCCGCATCCAGGAAGGATGGGAAGGAATGGACCCTGGCAGCTCTGTAGAAGGAGAAATTATGACCCAGTCAATAACTGATGGCAGTTGCAGATGAGGAGAAAGGACAAAGATCAGTTTTCTGGCTGGTGACTGGTGGCGGTGTGGCAGCTGAAACGAGAAATACAGAAGGAAGGTGGAGTGGAGGTGGGGGTGTCAATTTGCTGAGTCGATCTAGGCCCACTGGACAGTCAAATGTGTTCAAAGGCTGGACACACTCAGGGATGGCGTGTGCTCTGGCATGTGAAGTTCATCACCTGCTGAGTGGTGACTGCAGCCAGTGGAGGAGAAAGTGTGGAGAATTGGGCTCAGGACAGGACTTTGGAGAATAGTAACAGTGGCATAGAGAGGCGAAAGGAAAACCAGAAGGCAGCATGATGCCACAAAACCCAAGTTCCACATGAGAATCTATGAAAAGATATCTCTGTTTACGATCTCAACATGGTGATAATGTTTGGTTGCTACCTTTCCTTGTTGAGTTTATTTTTTTATTATCCTATAAATTATTGTGTGCAGGCTGCTATTAAGCCACCCATCTCTGTTCTGGTACTTCTGTGATTATCTTCTTGGAGCAGGAAGGAGTCCTTATGTGCAGAATTCATCCTTGCTACATATCCTAAGAGGCCAGTGCTATAGTTTTAGTTTGTCAGTGCCTCTGGGAATATGTAGGTGATTATCTTCCATGATTCCTTTCAGCTTTAGTCATTCACATATGAGGAGCATATGTCATAACAGAAAAAACAATGAAATAAGTAAAAGTGAAAACAAAAATATCCCAGAATCCCACAGTGACTCTACCAGAAAGCCCTTTTGAGATGTCACACACTTGGACATTTCTATCTGGGTATCGCTTCTCACCTGGTTATTTTTATTTATTTTTTATATGATAATTGGTGCATTGTAATCATACATCTTTGTTAGGTACAAGCTGATTATTAATCTACCCATTTCCTCTTGCTTCCAGTCCACATTTTCTCCAATGGACATTCAAGGAGGGTGGGGATTTTTATTTCATTTTTTCGGGGTCTTACTTAGGGCCTAGAACATTGTAGCTACTGCCAATCTTTGTGCAGTGAATGAGTGAAATAAAGACATCTTCTCCTCCTCTCCTTCCTCCCAGACATACCTTGCTCAGTCTCTGATGCAACAAGCTTGTTAGACATGACATAATTTTCCTACCAGATAACAAGAAAATGATAAGACCGAGTCTCTAAATGCCTCTTGAGTTCTGTAGTTAGGGCGATTACTTGAAACCAAGGAGTTACTGAGGAATCCATACACTTCCCCCACAATGAGATAAGCCCTACCATGTAATCAGGTGTCTACGGAGACCGGTAAGTCCAAAATCTTCCAGGTAGGCTGCCAGGCTGGAATCCCAGGAAAGAACTGACGTTGCCATTCAAGTCCATCTTCTAACAGAATTCTTTCTTGCTTGTAGGTGGTTAGTCTTTTGTTTCACAAAGGCCTTCAAAAGGGTGGACAACACTCACCCGCATTATGAAGGGCAGTCTGCTTTACTCAAATTCCACCAATTTGAGTGTTCATATCATCAAAAACACACTGGCCAAAACATCTAGAATAAAGTTTGACAAAATATGTGGGTATTGTGGCCCAGCCAAGCCAACACATCAAATTAACCATCACAATAACCAATATTATGGAGTTTGAAGTCCTGGAGGGTGCCTCTTTGTACATGTTCTTATCATCCACACTTCCCAAATCTATACAATTGTTGTCACAGGCCCTGAATCATACTGTTAATCCCATTTTCCAGTTCTGAATGGTCAGCTTTTATAAGTTGAGTGATCTCGGCCAGCCTAACCTAGACTGGTCCTCAGCATTTCGGGAGACACTCATGAACAGCTTTCTGAATTTCAGGTCAGCTCCTGAGCATATAGGAATCATTACTAGCCATCTCTAACAGTCCCTAATTAGTAGCTTAACACATAGCTTGACTGTAATATATTTTTATCTTCTATCAAGGGACCAATGTTAAATCATTGCTTATCTTGTGCTAAATACTGGGATGCTCTTTGAGGGCCATCATTTTATTTAATCCATGAGAGTCAGGTGATATTAATAACATCACCAATCTTTGGTCCCATTTTGAGGAAATGCAAGCTCAGCAAGGATGAAGACTTGTTCAGAATCTCTTGTTCTAGTTATCTACTATGGCAACATTTACGGCCCAAACCTAGCTTCTGTTATGCTCAGGAGTTTGATCATCAGGAATTTAGTCAAAGTATAGCTAGGTGTCCACGGTTTAGCTCAAATGACTTGAAAGTGGCTGAGACAACCTGTCTACTATCTTGGTTTTGGCTGTCAGGTTCCCTGGAGCTTCTTTATATCATGTTTGCTGGGCTGGAATGTCCGCATTTACTTTCCTCACTCACACCTACTTGCTCTGGCTTAACCTCACTTCCTCTGTCTACAGCTTGCACTTCCTCACAGTATGGTGGTCCCAGGGTAATGAAACGTCTTGCATGGAGCCGGCTTCCCCCAGGGTGTTGGTTGCAAAAATCTGTAAGACATTTTATGGCCTGGCTGCAGAATTCTCAGATTTCCATATCTCCATATTCTGTGGATCAAACAAATCACTCGAGAAGCCCACATTTAAGGGGAAAGGAATTGGACTCCATCTCAGAATGCGAGGGGTATCGAAGAATGCCAACCATCTTTACTCTGCCATCTCCATACACATCCAGTAAGAGACAGAAGTGGGACTGGGAGCCTAGATTTGCTTGACTTCCAAATCCTTGCTTTTTTCCTTAATTGCTTTGTCGCTGCCAGCATCCTGTGTGTGATGGCCACAGGGTTCCTCATTACCAGCAGGACCCTGGGTCACCATGTAAATAGACAGGCAAGAGGGTTATGAGATGACACCCCGTGACATGTCAGGTGGGACAATGAGAAGGGCCAGTGCCAATGTCCTGCTGGGAAAAAAGGACATGGATGTCACTGCCCATGCGGTAGGAGGTCTGGGGCTTGAGAGAAGAGTATTTTAACACAGGAGGGAAAATGCTAATGACTGATGGTAATGAGGTGGGAGGGAGCGAGCT
Source organism: Graphiurus murinus (assembly GCA_004027655.1). Lineage (NCBI taxonomy): Eukaryota > Metazoa > Chordata > Mammalia > Rodentia > Gliridae > Graphiurus > Graphiurus murinus. The sequence continues at coordinate 18,907 of PVLC010014592.1, read as the reverse complement.
CTGCAAAACAGAAAAGTAGAAGATTAACGTACAAAGGAGAGAGGTGGAGAGACCAGGCTTGCTGCTGCTTGCTCCTCTAGGAAGGATGGAGGCACTCTCTAACCCAGTTCTCTAAACAGAGGGAAATGGAACCTGATTCTCTGGAGCCTTTGCTTTACCAGCCAGACCAGAGGTTGATAGTGACTCCAGTCTCCATGGAATTAAGGAACCCCACAGAAAGGACTATAGAGGGGCAAGAAGACAGCTGAGGAGCGCATTCATTTATTTAGTTAGTTATTTTGGTCTTCCCTTCTTTCCTTTCTCCCCTCCCTCCCTCCCTCCCTTCCTTCCTTCCTTCCTTCCTTCCTTCCTTCCTTCCTTCCTTCCTTCCTCTCTCCCTCCCTCCCTCCCTTCCTTTCTTTCTCCTTCCTTCCCTCCTTCCTTTCCTTCCTTCCTTTCTCTTTCCTTCCTTTCTGGAATTGATCCCAGGGGCATTCTACCTCCGAGCTATATCCCCAGCCCTTTTTCTGTTGTTGTTGTTGTTTGTTTGTTGGTTTGAAACAGGGCCTTCCTAAATTGCTGAGGCTGGCATTGGGCCTGTGACCCTCATGTCTCAGCCTCCGGAGTACTGACATTACAGGTAGGGCGTCACTATGCCCAGCTCAAACCAGTCTTGATCATGCCATGCCCTCAGCCAGAGACTAGTGAAAAGGGGAGCATAAGCCCTCCTGTGGTGGTTACAGAAATGTCATGGGCAGTCCGCTGGGGTTTTTGGGTGAAATTCTTTCTCGTAGAGAAAAGGAACATCACAAAAGAAGGCACTGTCCGCTCACATCCTGCTTATTTTGAGCAATATTGTGTAAGGATCTGATGCTCTGAGTTCCTAAGTCATCTTCTAAGGAAAAAAATGAATGAGTGAATGTATAAATGAATGAATGAACAAATAAATAAATAGCCAAATATTGTAGAGTCATAGACCTGTCATAGCTTGCCCTCAATTCTGGCTTTTAGGTCATGTGTAATTTTGTTCTTTGAAAGCCAAATCTGCCTTTGTTACCTACCATCCAGCAAGGGCTGCTTGGCCTGCGTTGTAAATGAAAGAATGCGGCTCGGAGCCTCATGAATTTGCTTCTGGGAGGATAGTCTGTGTCCTAATTCTAAGCCATCTCTTGCGGGGCCTGTCTCCTGCACAGTGAGCGCCTCGTCCCCCTGGGCCAGTGGAGGGCACCTGGAAGCCATTGCAGGAAGAAGGGGCATCTCCTTCTGGTTCCATTGCTGTATTTTTGCTTTTTTTTCCCTCCAGCTCCCATTTCACCCTGGGACAGGGACATGGAGGTAGGGGGCCACCTGTGGTTCTTTGTGCTCTACCCCTTGTGTCTGAACACACAGACCCTTGTCAACCTTGCTCCTGGCCTGGTGCTTCCTGGAGGCCTTTCCTTGCAGACACACGCTCCCCCACCAGTCCTGGCCTTGCCTCCTGCAAGTGGATTCTAGGCACCTTGCCCCCCTGTACCCACCCATCAGCCCGCTCCTGGGGCTCTGCATCCTGCTTGCCTAGTGTCTGAGGACCAGCTGAGGCTCGGGTACCTGGGTGAACTTTTCCATCACCCAGTGGCAGCAACCACACCTTCTCCTGCCTGTCCGGAAGCCCATTCCTTCCTCGGGTCCCCGTAGAGTTCTCCTTATGTATCCACAGTCCCTCTTGTTAACTACAGCTTCACACTTCCTTATCTTGATCCTTTCTCATCCTGTGCTGGGGCAGTTGACCCCTTCACCGTCTCCCCGTCTCATCAGGTGTCTGTCTCCTGATTGGACCCAAATTGAGGCATAGAGTTTCAGGGTTCGGAACACTGAGGATACAATTTCTGTGATGAGAATTGGTAGTGTGATTGTCCACGTGATGGAGAAAAGCCTGTCACCTGTAAGTGAAGTCGTTTAGAAGGAGGCAGAGGATATTTGCAGCTGAGCCGCATAGACTGAGCTGGCAGTGGGGTGGTGAGGGGGAGGGGTAAGAGGTACTGGGGTACGGTACGGCAGGGAGACATAAGTTCCTTCCCAGAGTTCTGGGAAGGAATTCCCACACTACCTGTAACCCAGTGGTGACCAGTATAAATACTAGACATGTGTGGCTTCCCTTTTAACTTCGGCTTGTGTTTCTTTCGTTTTTGTTTTTGCAGTACTGGGAATTGAACCCAGAGGTGTTCTAACTCTGAGCTACACCCAGAGTCCTATTTTTTATTCTTTATTTTGAAACAGGGTCTCACTAAGTTGCTGAGGCTGGCCACGAACCCGGATCCTCGGGTCTCAGCCTCCCAAGTACTGAAATTACAAGCGTGGGCCACCACACTGGGCTCGGCTTCTGTTTCTTCTTTGGCTTGGGTTCTTCTTTGGCTTCTTTGGCTTTTCCTGGGTTGGAAAGTCCCATCCTGTTTATATCCAGTTAACCATTTTGATACTCTACTATACCCAAGTTGAATGGGTTGATGATGAGATTCCACAGCTTTAACTCAATAACAAGCTGTTTACCCTCCTTTGTGAAGCCGGAACATTGGCTTTAGTGAGACTTTTGGCTGTGCTCCCTGGTGACCACCTTGGGTTGATGGCCAAGAGGCTTACATCAGTGTGTTGAGGCAGTAACGTCCTGTCTTGACAACCGGCCCCATAAAAGGAAATAACATAGAGGTGTCTCTCTGAGGTCTCACCCATGGAGTGATACACCGCCCGGGACAGGTCATTCCACCCGGGGACTCAGACTCTCATCGGGACCTCCAGACCTACCTGGAATTGCTGTTCTCTACGGTCTGGTGTTGTATATACTTTTTTCTTTCTCAGATTAAATTTTCTTGTACTTGATGGTATAAGAGGAGTTTCATTTTCACCCAAAGAGCAGGCAAAACCAACAGGGAGTTGGTACATAGCTATTAACCTCTTCTTCCCTAAATTGGGATAATTCTTGTGCATTTTTATAATTATTTATTTTATATACTTTTATTGGTGCCCTGTGGTTATACATCTGATTGAGGGTCAAAGTCACACAAGCAAACGTGCACATACATCTTACTGTATTGCCCTCCTGGTCACCCCACTTCCCCCCCTTCTCTCCACAAAACAGTGAGATTGGTAGTTGTTCTGGGAATAGCGCGACTTGGACTGTTTTTTCATCAGTTCTTTCTTCCTCCCCTCCCCATCACCTTCCCTCAATCCCCTTTCACTTTTCTAATTCTTAGGCGCTTTAAGGACTTGTCTCAGAATTCCCCAGTGCAATTGAGTTTCAGAGGCTGAGGGTGGTAACTGACTTGACTAGCACAAGCTTCTGGGGGTTCCCGCCCCTTCCCGGCCCCATTTCAACACTCTTATGACTACTTAGGGCATAGGAGCTGGGGATCCAGAATGGATTGAGTTGTGAGTTCCCCTCAAAATCATGTGTTCAAGCTGCAACTCCAGTATCCCCAAATGTGACCCTGTTTGCAGAAGTGGTGAAGTTAGAATGAGGTCATTAGAGTGGGCACCGATGGCTGTTGTCCTTATAAGAACAGGAATCTGCACACAGGCTCGCACCAAGGATGGGCCTGTGAGGACACAGGAGGAGACCGGCAGCCACTTCAAGTCCAGGAGGGAGGTCTCAGGAGAAACCAGCCCCATGGACACCTTGACCTTGCTCTTCAAGACTCCAGAACTGGCAGACAGCTAACTTTCTCTGTATAACCACTCAATTTGTGGCACAATGTTATGACAACATTGGTAAATGAATACAGTTTATTCTCCAAATAAGCTACCTGCACCTGGATCTTTTGTTTTAGAGTCTGCTAAAGTAAGGAACCAAACCAAAAAGATAGTGTTTCCTTTAATCCTCACAACAAATTTGAAGGGGAGGGTGCATTAATTTTGTTGATAGGTTAGGAAGGTGCAACCCAGCAAGAAAGATGAGGGAGACTTTGAATGTGTTTCCACTTATCCAAGACTCATGTTTTCCCCACAAAGCCCCTCACGCCCCCTACAAAGCCTGAAGGTGATTTCTCAGGCTGTTTCTTTCCATAGTGCTTTTCTTTCCTTCTGGATTCCTAAGCTCTGGCTGGCTCCGGCAGGACTTTAGCCTGGAGATGGCCTTTGCGTGGGCTTAAGTAGATCAAGCTGGCCTTGGTCCTGCCTCCCACAGAGAACATGTTGGGAGTGGCGGCGCCCTGGCTTGTCCTAAGGGCTGTTTAAGCAGCACAGCTTTAAGGTGGGAGGGCAGATGAATGGAAGACACTTTTGCTTTTTATATACTTTTATTAGTGCAATGTAATCACTCATCATAGTGAAGTTCAAAGTAATACAAACATGCAAGCACGCACGCAGCCCTCCATAGCACACCCTATTCCCTCCTCCCCGAACTTTTTCCTTCTCAGTTCTCCTCCCCCACACTACTACCTTCCCTCAATTTCCTTCCACGTTCTACTGGTCTCTCTCTTATTTATTGGAAGTCTCTTTTGTTGCCTATTTTCTCTCTGGCTTCTACATATTCGAGGACACATATGACCCTTGCCTTTCTGAAACTCGCTGATCTCACCATAGTATTCTCTAGTTCTATCCAATTTCCTGCAGATGACATAATTTCATTTTTTTTAACAGTACTAGGGATTGAACCTAGGGACATTCTATCTCTGAGCTACACCCCCAGCCCTATTTTATTTTTTATTTTGAAACAGGGTCTCACTAAGTTGCAGAGGGCCTCACTAAGTAGCTGAGACTGGCCTCGAACCCGCGATTTTCCTGTCTCAGCCTCCCAAGTACTGGGATTACAAGTGTGTGCCACCACACCAGGCTATTCTTCTTTATGGCTGAGTAAAATCCCATTGTGTGTATATAACACATTTTCTTTATCCATTCGTCCCTGTTAACAGACATCTGGGTTAGTTCCATAATTTGGCTATCATGAGTTGTGCTGACATTTTAAATTCCAGCATTTATGTCTCCACCCATGCAGGAGGTCAGAGTCCCTCGAAAGAGAACAAAGTCTGTAAATGTGGAAACCAGCAAAATATTGGGAACTAACACTTGAGAAGAAGAAACTTGACCTCCCCAAATTGGAAAGGGCTGTAGGTATGTTGATGTCCTAAAGCAAGAGCCCATGGGAGCCAGAGAGCCTTGGAGAATTTCGAGGAGAAAATCATACAGGGTCATGGGACGCTGAGAACCTGCAGAATAGCAAGGACTGGGCAGCGTCTCTGTGGAAAAGAAAGCTGGATGCAGGCTGCTTGGGGGAGATCTCAGAATCCTGGCATCCTAATGTTTCTGGGCCAGGAAGATTTATCATGGGTAAGTGGCTTGCAGTACTTGGAGACAGATGTGGTCCTCTCTCCTTCAGCAATGCAACCGGATCATCTGTTTTGCTTTCTTCATAAATATGTCTCCCTGAATGTTGACAGGGAGAGATTTCAATAAAACAAAAAAACATCTTCTATGGGGCATGAAAGATTTAATTTATCACCAGCCTTTTTGCCAAATGAAAATGATTTCCTCCCCCACCCCCCAAAGACTGCTGAACAAATGCTTCAAAAAAAAAAAAAAAAAAAAGCAGTAGATTACTGCAATTATTGTGCCCGTTTTTTAAAAGTTTACCCAGGATAGACAGGTGTTCTGGAAGTGTTTTTATACACTGGTGGTAGTGGCGAAGATGGAACCTAAGATAAAATTGTATGGGAGGAGTTTCATGGGCAGTGAGTCTGTTTGAAGGAAGAAAAGCAGGAACTGTTCAACTTGTTCAGCCGCTGCCCTCTGCAGCTGTGTCTGAGATGAGCCTTGTGGTGGGCTTTCAGAAGCTTCTGTGAAGCGCTCACAATTGCCGTGACCATCAGGATGATTCTGGCTTTCCTGTCCACTTCGGGAAGCCCACACTATCTAGGATGCAGAAGAGAAACCCGTCCAGACCTCCACATCAACAAAGGCAGCCTTCAGGGGTAGGATGGTTTGATCTCCTGGATTCTGTGACTGCATTTCCCTCTTGCCCCTGGGAACCTTAGAGTCAAGTGTGTGATTCACACTTAATAGATGTGGAACACTTCGGGGGTATATTTGGGGGACTCTGTGTGATCTTATTCTAGTATTCTTTCTTGTTTTATCCCCTGCAGTTCTGATCTGCTTTTTTCTGTATTTTTGTCTCGTGGTATGGAATTTTGTAAGTGGCATCAAGCTCTCTTTGATGAAGGCTCTGCAGTGGGTGCTGTCGTGTGTGGCCTGGGTCTCCCTTCAAGACCAAGGTGCTTGGTGCCCCTCTGCTGGGGATGCTGCATGCTGGCCACTCACGGCATGTCCCTTGCCAGATGTCATCCTGTCTTTTCTGTAAGGGAGCTGTCTCGCCCAAAGAAAGTTACATTTCCTCCCCAGGGGCAGTTTGCATCTCAGGGCTGGTTGATGTTTGATGGAAGGGAGTAATCTTGTCAACTTTGCCTCTATTTGGGAAAACTCAGATTTAGAGCTGCCTCTGAGGTCCCTGTAAGATACCCTGCAAACGTGTGTGTGTTGTGTGTGTTTGTGTGTGTATGTATGTATGTGGTACTAGGGATTGAATCCAGGGATGTTCTACCTCTGAGCTACACCCCAACCCTATTTTATTTTTTTTTATTAACAGAATCTCACTAACTTGCTGAGGCTGACTTTGAACCTGAAATCCTCCTATCTCAGCCTACCAAGTACTGGGATTACAGGTGTGTACCATCATTCCTGGCTCTCTGAGAATTATTATTATTTTTTGTGGTACTGGGGATTGAACACAGGGGTATTCTACCTCTGAGCTACACCCCAACCCTATTTTATTTTGAAACAGGGTCTCACTAATTTGCTGAGGCTGACCTTGCACCTGTGATCTTCCTGTCTCAGCCTTTCAAGTACTGGGATTACAAGCATGCACCACCATGCCTGACTCTCTGAGGATTCTTGCAACTGCCGAAAGCCCTGCCTTCCAAAAGCTCTGTCTCAAAGTCTGGGTCCTAGGAAATTAGGCCAGCAGCTGTTGGTGTCAGCAGTGGATTAACAAACCAGATTCAAAAATGGGATTTTAGAAGTGGATCTGGATTGTGATTAGCCAGCTGATACTGAAACCCCACCTCTGTGGTAGGTGGAGTCCTGATTGCCCCAGGCATTGGGGAAATACCACAGTTAAACTTCTCACAGAGAGCGGATGGGCTGGGTGTCAGAGGAAGGAAATGTGTGGTGGGCAGAGCACCCAAGGCATTTAAAAGTTTGGTAAACATTGAAGTTATCAATCATAAGGGCTGTAGAAGTGGATGGCTGTTGACAGGACCATCCCCATGTATTAAAGAAAGATAATGAGAAATCATCAGTTCAAAGCTAAGTGTGAAAACCAGAGGGCCTCTTTGGCAGCTTGTAAGGAGACTTGTGTACTCCCACCAGATGGCAGAACAAGCCCAGGATTAGTCCTGGGATTTAATTATGAAAGCTGGGGAGCCAGTGGGAAGATGAGTCTGAATGCAAATGTCAGGGTCTAGGAGAAAGAGCTCTCTTGTGAGAGAGGAGTGGAAAACTTTGAAGTTCTACCTCTGCCGATGGAGTAAATCAAACCAACACTGCTGTGGTTTATCCCCCAAAGGTTCCTTCCTGTGCTGGAGACTGGATCCTCAGTGTTGTGGGGTTGAGACCACGCAATCCTGAAGAGGTGGCACTTGGCCCTTTCTGGATATGGGTGGTCTTCTTTCCATTTCTCTGCATGTTGTGATACAGTCAGGAGGACCCTCATCAGAGGTGGGATACATGGGGCTGGTTGATCTTAGATTTTCATCTTTTAAAACTGTGAGCTAAGTACAGGTCTTTCTTTATACATCAGCCAGCCTCGGGTATTTTGCTACCACAACAGAAAACAACAAACTAATACAAACACCCACGTTTCAAGGGGATTGGAAGAAATCAGGACTATGCAGGGGTGGTGATCTCCTACCATATATTTGTGTAATTCACCCTTTCGTCCCTTATCATCCATAGATTACTTAAACTCAAATAGTTCCAGATATAGTACCTTTGCTAAAGCAGATTAACATGGTCTCAAGTGTGTGGTATGAGGCCATTGATCTGGTAATTGGATACTTTTCCATTCCTGTGAGGAAATAGGACCAGAAGCAGCCCTAAACAATCATCTTGCCTCAGAGCTTCTATCTATCTGCCTGTCTATCTATCTATCTATCTATCTATCTATCTATCTATCTATCTATCTCTATTATCTATCTATCTACCTATCTATTAACCATCTTTCTCTCTGTATCATCTTGATGTATTTTGGAAGGACCTGAGCCATAGGGCACCACATTGATCTCCAATACCAAAGGCATCTTGTTCATTGGACAGAATGAGCACAAAGGTATATTGAAGGCCTGGTAAGACATGTGAACTCCAGAGGACAGAGGCAAACCTGTGCACATATAGGTACCAGTGAAACAGATAAAAGTCTGTAGGGGTCAGGTGACCCCATGTATATGACAGCCCCTCCATCTTGGTGGCTTTCCTGCCACCAAGAAAGGAACAAAGTGCCCAATAGATATCTATGAGTCCTAGAGGAAGCATATTGCACATTTGAAAATATTGCAGTAATTCATTTACTAAATGACTTAGAGGGCTGTCAGCTTTGAGTGGAATCCAGACCGGGAAAGGGCTGTAGCAGGTTGAGACCATGATTCAGGCCATTTCACTTCATTACCCCCAGTAACTGTGGTGGAAGAAGATACTACCTAGTCTATGCAAGCCCCAGCAGGAGCATCATACTGTAGATCCCTAGGGTACTGGTGCAACACCATGGCCTCTGCATCAGAAAGTTACTGACCATTCGAAACTAGCTCCAGATATGCTACTGGTCCTTGTCCAGATGGTGTAGATATCATTGGCCACTAAGTCACCATGTAGTGAACTTACCACAGTGGGCTGGATTCTGTCTGACCCACTGAATTAGAAGGTGAAGTAGTGCATCTGGGCCTGGATACATGAAAGCCCAGAGGCCGCAGTGAGCTGCACAAACAGATGACCCAGGCTCCTAGGTCATCCACCACTGTCACCACTCTGAATCTCCATGGTCTTGTGCAGGTTCCCCAGATCCAGCCATCAGACGAGCAAGAATGCTGACTCAGTCTTCAAAGGGACTGCTTTACTCTGTAAGTGCAAGGTAAAAAATGGAGCACTGCTGTGTAACACTCCACACAGGGGTCAGGGGTAACCACCCAGGAGTTGAGTCATGCATCTGAAGCTGACCTCCGTACTGGAGGATTTTTCTGTATGTCTCACTGGTAAGCAGGATATTGGATATAACTCCTAATTACAAGGAAGGTAGAGAGCTTGCTCATCTGGCAAAGGACCACCCTGACTCATTTCTGGAGTAGAGCACAGGGCCCCCATACAAAGCCAGGGTTCTGGTAAAAGGAAGAAGGGGAGGGCTGCTAGGGGGACAAAGACCAGCATCTGTTGGGGAGGCACTCCCTCCCGGGCTGTGAATTATTTTGCAGGGCAGGCTCTCCCTCCTCTTCTGCCACTTCCAAACTTCCTGGTTCCACTGCCAAAGCCAGCACTACGCTGTTCACAATGTTGTGTTGGCGTGTGATTAGCATGCTTTGATCATAAACACTGCATTAGTGGGTTCTTAGCATCTTCGGCAGTGACAGCAAATCCCGGGAGATTACAGCTGTGTGCACAGGTGGATGTTAGCGTTTTATCAGTTTTGCGATGGTTTTCATCATGGCTAATTACTCAAAAGGCATATATTGATGCTCTTATTGATTAACTATCATACGTGTAAGACAGAGGGAATGGTTATCATAGGTCAGATTGGCCTACCTTCTTACCTACAGCTTTCCCCAGCTCAGTGTGATACTTTTCCGTCTCTGCCTCTGGTTGTCCCTCTCCACAGAGTCCCCTGCTTGCTCCAGGTAGAAGCCATCCTCTCCTGCCCCATGACGGACACTCCCATGACTGGTACACTTACAGGGTCCTTGCCATCTGTAACCCGGGATGCTGGTCACTTCAGGAGCCCTGGGGGCAGAATTAAACACCACCTTTAAGGCCCTTGGTGGCCCTGCTATGGACCAAAGTCATTTCGCCCCTCTGGGCCCTGGATGGACTACTTTGCAAATCAAAAGAGGAGGAGAAGGGTGATGTGGAATCTGTGATACCCCAGAATGAGCTCCCATGACTCTTACTCTGACCGATTCTCCTCAAGGGGATCCTAATTGCTTGGAGCCACATGACTTGGTTTCCCCAGGAGCATCCATGCAGTCTCACATGAGGTTGGTTCTCAGGAACTGCTCATTTATTGGTTTCCATGACATTAGTTTTCTTTATGTGGCTAAGAGGAGAGGCTACTTGAAGTAGGTGACGTGGGGTATTTTAAGAGCTACTTCCTCAAAATTTCCCTGGTTGTGTTGCAACAGCCCGTAGTCCTGGAGCTTGTATTTTACTTCCTGCTCCTTGCTAACCATGCAATGTGGGGCACAGAATTTAATGTCAAAGAACTCTCAGTGAAGAGGCAGGGGCCTCATTGGACTCCTTGCCCAGGAGAAGTTTGTGCTCCTCACCCTCGAGTCTTTGGGACCATGCCTCTGACTCCAATGTGATGCTTCTGTGTGGTTGAGCTCGCTTGGAATGCCTTGGGGATGGGCACTGCATCAGTCAGCTTTCCATCGCTGTAACAACTACCGGAGATGATCCGCTTACAAAGAAGCAAGGTTTATTTTGGCTCACAGCTTTGGAGTTTTCAGTTTGTGTCTGTAGACGCCAATAATTCATCCCCGCTTTTCAAGTTACATCCCAGAGGGCCCCAGCACTGAGCAGGGTCTCCCATGATCGGTGTGCTCATCGACCTCTCCTTCTGCAGCTCAGCCCTCCTCGGTTTTGTCTCTCTTCTGATCAGACTGCTTTTGTCTGCTCTGTGGGAAGAGCTTATTCTCAAAGGAGCCTCTGACAAGGACCTCATCATGGCCATGGTGAAAGAGCAATCGATGGAGAGAAATGCTTACCACATGACCAGGAAGCAAAAGGTGAGTGAGGAAGGGGGGGCCAGGCTCCCATTGGGCCCTGCAAGGACCCACCCCCAATGACCTAAAGACCTCTCCCTAGGCCCCGCCTCTTAAAGGTCCCACCGCCTTTTAATAGCCTCATCCTGGGGACCAAATACTTAACCCATGGGACCTTGGAGGACATTCCTGATCCAAACTATAGCAGGCACCATGGCTTATTCATTCTCGGTGGCCACGCCCACCAAAGGCAGCAGCTCATCCATCCACCATAACTGACCCACCGAACATCCACCTTCCTTTGAGTCCTTCCCCTCCTTTGCCCTGTGTCCCATCCAAGGCTCCTCTCTAACTTTTCTGAGAATTCCAACATTTTTTCACCCTCTTTGGATTTAAGATTTGAGACCCAAATGAGGTGGTGTTCACTTGGGGATAGAACCCCAAGCCAGGGGCAACATCTGGCAGAGAGATTTTTCTAGAGGCAAAGGTTTCTGGGCTTGATTTAGACTCGGGCTGGGTTAACACGACCCCAGATGGATGCAAATGGAAAATACACTTTGGAAGACCGTGTTTCAAAATGGCTGTATATTAGGTTTTCTTGGAGGCAGCCAGGGTGTAGAGTGTGTTTTCATGAGCTCAGAGTCTGCTGACCTGTGCAGGACAAGGTCATGGTTAGGTTATTAGGTTACTCGTGGCCTCTGTCTTCTCCAGTCTCTGATTCTCTGCTTACCTTTTCTAAGACCTATTTCCCTGCCCTTTTATCATTTTTATTGCTCTTCTCTGGATCATCTCCAGCTCTTGACATCTCTCTTAAAATGCAGAGGGTACAGAACACTAATGAGGAAGGGGCAATATGGAACCCATTAGGATTCATTCCTGGCCCCTGCAGACGCCAATAATTCATCCTTACTTTTCAAGTTACATCCCAGGGGGCCCCAGCACTGAGCACGGGGTCTCCCAGGGTCTCCCACGATCGGTGTGCTCACTGGCCTCTCCTGCAGCTCAGCCCTCCTTGGTTTGGTCTTGCTTTCATCTACTTTGAGGGAAGAGTTTATTCTCAAAGATTGGCCTGGAATTTAGTCTCACTTGAACAATTTTCTCACTCCCCATTGCGTCTCCAAGCGCAGCAATGAACTTGCTCCTGGGAGCTCCGTGTACACACAGTGGCCTGTGAGCCAGCGAGGAGGGGGCTGGGAGACGCTCAGCGAGTCTCAGGCGTGCAGTCACCGGGCTGACCCAGTCCTGCGCCAGCAAACAGCTGCACCCCACCTGCAGCGCTGTGGTGGCTGGGGAGGAAGAGACCACTACTGTGAGAAGGAAAAGAGGCTCAAAGGCCGCACTTGGCGCTTTTGTTTCTAACACTCCATGAAAGCGGAGAGCATAGCTTAATTAATTCATTCGTTGATTTATTTATTTTGGTAGTGGGGATTGAGCCTGGGAGCATTCAATCTGAACTACACCTCCAGCCCTATTTATTTATTCATTCATTCACTCATTTGTTTATGTATTTATGTATTTATTTATTTATTGCTTTGAAACAGGGTCTTGCTTAGTTGCTGAGGGCCTTGCTAAGTTGCTGAGACTGACCTCAAACCTGTGATCCTCCTGTCTCAGCCTCTCAAGTCCCAGGATTACAGGCATACACTACCCTGCCACGTAGGAGAGCATGGCTTTAAACTATGACTAAGGGAAGATGGTGGTAGGTGGTGGGGAGTTGGGAGGGCTTGCTTCGTTGAATATTATACTGACTTCTCTGCTAAGTGAACTGATGCTTCTTGGGAAATCCAGACTCCAGATGGGGTGGGGCATAGGAGGTTCTGGGTGGGTTGTCTTGGGGGCTGGGGGGCAGTGGAATCAAGAATGAGCCTCGCTCACTCAGCTCTGTGGGATGCAGAGATTGAACATGGGCTCTGGGCCAGAAGTTCTAGTCCTTACAAATCCCTCTGGCTTCCTGCCAGCTGTGGGCCTTGCAGCCTTTTCCTGTGATGTTAGAGACAGGATTTTGCATGCATACCTCTCAAGTTTGTTGTGAGGGGAGAGAGCCCAAGATGGTGTCTGAGTGAAACACCTTTCCTCAGGCTCTGTGAGCTCAAATCAAGTTTGTTGTGAGGATCAAATAGGACAGAGGGTGTGATAGGGCTTTGCACATGCTGGAGGATTCCATAGGAGTCAAAGCTCACATATTAATTGAAGTTAATATTTGGTGAAACACAGTATAAATGTTTCCATCACATGCAACATAAGCAGAATTATCAGGTGCTAGAGAGGTGTGGTAGGTCTTTGTCGACTTCAAGCTGCTTCCGGCTTTGGTACACATAGTTTCACTCTGATGACCCAAGATGATGGCTCCTAGAGATACAGCCATCACATCCCAGGACCGGATGGCAGGATGACGGAAAGGAAGAGAGGAGTGTGTATGTCTTTCTTTTGAGGCAATTCCCTGAAATTTTCACAAAACATCTCTGTTTTCATCTTGTTGACTTGGTCAGCCACCATATCAGTGTGGAGGTTAATAGAAACTGAGGTGTTTTCTTGTCCATTAGTTATGGGAAAATGGATGATGGACACTGGGGAGAGCTAGCAGGGTCACCCCCAGATGATGTTATGTTAACAAAAGTAAACACAAGGCTGTTCTTCATCTATGGTGCAAAGCACCCAGACCTCTCTGATTTGGCTTTCTCATTTCTAAAACAGGGATGTTTTACTTTGCCAGTATTTCCCAAACTTCAGTTGCCTGTAGTTCAGATAACACCTCTGCAGTTTGGCCACATCTGCAGCCATGATATAAACCCCCTCATAGATAGATAGATAGATAGATAGATAGATAGATAGATAGATAGACAGATAGACAGACTGGGAATTGACCCCAAGGGCATTCTTCCTCTGAACCATACCCCCAGCACTATTTTATTTGAAACAGTGTCTCACTAAGTTGCTGAGGACCTTACTAGATTGCCAAGGCTGACCTCAAACCTGTGATCCTCCTGTCTCAGCCTCCCACATACTGGGATGTGCCACCATGTCTGGCTAAACTTCTGTGTGTGTGTGTGTGTGTGTGTGTGTGTGTGTGTGTGTGTGTGTTGCTGGGGATTGAACCTGGGGGGCATTCTACCTCTGAGCTACATCCCTAACCCTATTTTTATTTTTATTTTATTTTATTTTTATTTTTTTATTTGGAAACAGGGTCTTGCTAAGGCTAAGAATCCCTCTAAGTTGCTGAGGCTGGCCTGGAACCTGTGGTCCTCCTTTCTCAGCCCCCAAGTACTGGGATTGCAGGTGTGCACCACTATGCCCAGCACTTTTGTATATTTTAAAAGGAGACTTTATACCACGCCCATAATTAGAAGATTACTGTTGCTTGCCATGAGGGGAATGTATGTATACGATGCAGATAATGTAGTATGTGTGTGTGAAATGAAAATAGGAAAGTACTATTGAATTATTAAATTATGCCCAAGTACCAGAAATAGTTATCTGCAAGGCTCAGAGCTGAAGACTGGATACCCAAATCTTTTTTTTTTTTTTTTTTTTTTTTTTTTCTGGTACTGGGGATTGAACACTGGGGCATTCTACCTCCGAGCTATACCCCACACCCCAAGTCCTATTTTTTATTCTTTATTTTGAAACAGAGTCTCACTAAGTTGCAGAGGGCCTCACTAAGTTGCCACAGCTCCTTAATAGCTGGATCTTGAGCAAGGCTCAGTCCGCTGGAGTCCTGCAAAGCAGACTATTCCAAAAGAAGGAATGTGTGACATATCCCACTTTGTATCATGTTATATTCTGGAAATTTTGGGTGCTTTGGGTTTTGTTTTCACATTAATTGTAAAGGAAAATTTCTTAGAAACAAAAGATGGCCGGATGGATTATGATTCCTCAATATTAGCTGAAAAAGCAGTGCCTCAAGACAACCCATAAGAAATTCATTAACCACATACAAACATTAGTCAGGAAACGGGCTTTGCAAGCTTAGTTACTAAACAGCCTTATGTTCCCTCTCAGCACACAGGTATAGAAACAAAATAAATAAGCCAAAGAGACTTAGGTCTACTATTTTATCTATGAGTAAAGAAGGCTTTAAGACAGAGAGTTTGCCCAAGTCCCCCTTGTCTCTCTGGAACTTCACTGGACACATTATCTCTCTAACTACTTGAGAAAAAGATAAGAAGCTAAACAAATAGTAAAGATTTAAAATAATGAATAGAGACTATTCGTTGTTAACCTTTAACACTGCTTTGTACTAAAAGAATCTTTATATACGTATTGTATTTTGTAACTTTTACTGTTTTCTTAATCCCATCAAATACCATGGGAAATGGCTTTTCTAGTTAAAGATGTACCTACTCAACCTTTAGAAAAATAAAACTGTAAAAATTCCTGTTCTATATGCCTCACTGCAAAAAAGATAGTATAAAAATAGCTATTAACAAGAAATAAACAGAAATGCTTCAACACTGGGTGCAGTGTAAGCGTATTCTCCCGACCTCGTCTCAATCCACACCTATCGAAGGACCCCCAACCCCACTGCCTGGAGGACTAGACCCCCGCACTAAGTAGCTGAGGCTGGCCGCAAACCTGGATCCTCCTGTCTTAGCCTCCCAAGTACTGGGATTACAAGCGTGCACCACCACGTCCAGCTCCCAAATCTTAATTGTTGAAGAGGAAGATTCAGGTGTGGTGCAGAGGCATATAAGTAATAGTAACACCAACCTGAAACTTTATTCTTGCCCTAATAAGCAGGATTGACACCTTTCTCACCATGTAATCCAAACACTGCTGTGCAGACTGAGGCATTTTCCAGGGGAGCTCAGGACGTTGGGGCTGTGTGAGGTGCAAAGTCCTGGGCGGCACCTTGGGGTTGGCATAATCCAGCATTTGATGTTGTAGGAAGGCAGATGGGAGCTCGAATGCAGACCGGGGAGAGGAGGCGGCCAGGTGCCCGGAGAGCCAGTGCTGCAGGATGTCCTGTTTCCGTCAATGTTGCTGGCTACAGAGAGGAAAGAGATCCTGGCTTCAAGGAGAGGAGGCTTCTCCAGCAGGCCGTAGAGACCCCTGAGCTTCTGTTGCTGTAGTAAGGCCCCGTGCAGCCTCGGCATGCCTGCTCAAAGCCTCAGTGACTTCTTGGCATGGTCCCTTACCGAGTTCCCTAACTCTGAGAAAATGTCAGTAAAGATGGAAGATGACAGGGACCCCAGCTCTGCTTATCTTAGGACACATTCTGAAGAGCCCCAGGAGCTGGAGACAGGACTCAGGAGGAGTCTACTGGGACACTGTTTGCCTGGTTTTCATCCTCTGGCTTATTCTTCTACAGGATGCAAGGGAGGAAATGGCTTGGTCTTTCCTAGCAGTTAAAAGGAGCAGTTTGCTGGGCATGGTGGTGCATGCCTGTAATCCCAGTACTTGGGAGGCTTCGACAGGAGGATTGCAGGTTCAAGGACAGCCTCAGCAAATAGTGAGACTCTGTCTCCAAATAAAAATAAAAAATAGAGCTGGGAATGTAGCTCAGCAGTAGAATGCCCCTGGGTTCAATCCCCGGTGCCCCCCCCCCCCACACACACACGTAGCAGTTGGTTTCCCTAGTTCTCCTATGGGATTCAGTAGGAGTCCCAAGCACTTGTGTACTGTAGAGATACTCTTTCTCTGACATCCAAGCACCACAGGCTACTCTTCTTCTTCAACAGTTAGGATCAGGGTCTCAAGCTTTGAGCCTTGAGACCCTTGTCCTAATTGGTAACTATATCGGTAACATATCTTGTTCTATAGGTAACTATATTTGGTCATCATTTAGTAGTACTTTCTTGTTTTTATTTTACTAAAAAAAGAACCAAAAAGGTCCATTTTTGGGTTAAAACATGAGCTGCCACCAAACTAAGACACAGATCCATTCCATTTGGTGACCTAGGAATGATGTAACTGGCTCGATTGGCCTCACACTGATTGGCGGGGCCTGAGCAGAGAAATGTTACTGGGCATCCCTCCTATGTGTGTGTGTGTGTTGGGTGGAGGGCTGTAGGGGGGACAGGAGGGGAGGCAGTGTTATCCTTGGAAGCCTGGGGTGGGGGTGTGCAGGTGGGGGTTATCAGAGGCAGAGGCGATGAGGTAGGGATGGACGAGTTGAGAGGTTGTGTTCCCTAGCTCGGAATCTGGCATATTGAGAAATGATGTTTCTGAGCAGCAGGGCAGGTGCGGATTTGAGAGTTCGCATACGATAGATGCAGCCTGGAGAGTGGTAGGAGGAAGAGGGAGAGAGAAGATGGTGAGCTAGTGGGGAAGAGACAGAGGCTGGGAGCAGCATCTCATGTCCATTTTGTCCAAGCTCACATCCCCGGAGCCAAGGTCCACGTGCAGGGAAAGGCTGGAACCTTTGACAAGGTTCTTTACTGTGGTCCTTCTCAGACCTCATTGACTTGAGTGCTTTTGGGATCTCTGAGGAATATCATGTGTAACCTCCACCACAGAATCTGTGTTTTTTTTTTTTTTTTTCTGGAAGCTTAACAATGGAAGACAGTTGGAATAAAGCACAGGACCCCATTTATCATTTATTTATTCAACAGTGGTGTCAGCCGTGGGGATAAGAAATGAAGTTGTTCAAAGGTCCTATGTTAATGAGAAATAGACTCAGACTTGTAAGCCTATAACTTAAACCATCGGAGGGTGTATAGCAGGAGGGCCACATAACAGTGCAAGGGCATTTCAGGGCAGTGGAGAGGAAGCAGGTCAGTCTGGCCCTGGGGATGGGCTGGAGATCTTTCAGGGGTTGTATAAGAAGTGGGTGTGGGGGTTCACCTGGGAAGAAAGAAGGGAGGTCAAGAGAAAGACATGATTATATCTGACCCCAGGTAGAATGGCAATCATCAAAAACACAAATAATAGTAAATGCTGGTGAGGATGTGGGGAAAAGGGAACTATTAGACACTGTTGGTGGACTGTATCACAACCACTATGGAGATCAGTATGAAGGTTCTTTAAAAGACCAGGGACAGAACCTGCATATGACCCAGCCATATCACTCCTCAGTAACTTTCCAAAAGAATTAAATTGGAATACTATAGCGATACAAATATTTAAGAGGAGCACAATTCACAATAGCCAAATTATGGAACTAATCTAGGTGTCCATCAACGATGAGTGGACAAAGAAAATGTGATCTGAATACGGATGGAGTTTTGCTCAGCCTTAAAGAAGAACAAAGTTATGTCATTTTCAGGAAAATGGATGGAACTAGAGAGTAGTGTGCTAAGTAAACCCACCAGTCTCAGAAAGTCAAGGGCTAGATGCTTGCTCTCCTCTGTAGAAGCTAGAGAGAAAATGGGAAATAAAAAGGGACTTTGTGAAAATGAGGAGCGAGACCAGTAGGGTAGTAAAACGGGGTTGAGGGGAAGCAGTAGGAGAGAGGAAAAAAGAAGCTTCCCTATGAAATATTATTACGAGTCTCATGTGGTGGCGCACGCCTTAATCCCAGGACTTGGGAGGCTGAGACAGGAGAATTGCAGGTTCAAGGCCAGCCTCAGACTTAGCCCGGTCTTCAGCAATTTAGCAAGACCTTTAAAAAAAGACTAGGGTTATACCTTGGAGGTAGAATGCCTCTGGGTTCAAGCTCCAGTATGAAAGAAAATAAAATAAAAATAATATGAGTATGAGATTTTCACATATCAGTTTGAGGAAGTTCACTTCTAGTCCTAGTTTGCTGATTTTTTTTTGTTGTTGTTTTTGGTATGTTGCCAGATTTGGTTTTCTAGTATTGCGGGGTTTTGCAAACATTTTCCCAGGAGATAATAGTCTGTAATTTTAATTTCTCGTGGATTTTGTCTGGTTTTGGTATCAGTGTAATACTGACCTCATAGAGTAAGTTGGGGGATATTCCTTCCTCTTTTTGAGAAAAGTTTGTAAAGGATTTGTGTTAATTCTTATTTATTTATTTATTTATTTATTTATTTATTTATTTA
>PVLC010014591.1:0-38994 GCA_004027655.1 Graphiurus murinus | reverse complement strand
ATCATAACAAGGTCACTCACTGAAGTGAACCTTAGGGGGAGGGAGGGGGAGGGAACGGGAATGGGGAGGGAATCGGGGAAGGGGTCAAATGAGAATTGTGTGCAAATATGTTGTTAACAATTTGTACTTAACAAAGATGTACGCTATATTGCACGAATTACTACAATAAAAATTAAAAAATTAAAAAAAAATAAAATAAAAAAAAATAAACAGTGACAGATAATTGTCCTTTTTTACCAATTTTTTTTTTTTTTTTTTTGCGGTACTGGAAATTGAACTCAGGGGCATTCTACCTCCGAGCTACACCCCCAGCCCTATTTTTTTTATTCTTTATTTTGAAACCGAGTCTCACTAAGTTGCGGAGTGCCTCACTAGGTAGCTGAGGCTGGCCGCGAACCCGGATCCTCCGGTCTCAGCCTCCCCAATGCTGGGATTACAAGCGTGCGCCACCACGCCCGGCTCCATTTTTACCAATTTTGAAACTGGATTAATTTAATAATAGAGCCAATTGAATCAATTTTTACAAACAACTACCTTTTATTATTGTCACTATTTCAAGAAAGAAGTGCAATTTCTATGTTTCAAGTATCTAAATAGCATCAGTAAAAGCTTGCCTTTTTATTGCTAAGTAGATTCAATTAAACAGTTAAGGAATTTTGCTCAACGAAAGCTATTTATTTTTTTATATTTGAGGTAGCTTCTATTTAAAAGCTAAAGATAATATTAGTAAAACCAAAGTAATATGATGTTACTGTCCTTCCTAAATGGATCTAATTTATAAATATGTATGGCCTTTTTCATAGCTCTCAAACATTTCAGACAAAATCTGTACCATAAATTCTTAACAAAATAAAAGATAGCATATGATGATTTATAATATGTCCTCAGGCTACAATGTGTGTGTTTAATGTGTTAGACATTGTTCTTAGCTTGAGTAAAATATTTAAATTTAGCACAATATCTGAATTCCTCATATAGCCGAACAAACTCACCACAAGTTACATAAATATATTTTTAAATAGAACCTTACTTCATTTTTTAATGTAGGAATTTTAAGCTGAGAATGCCAAGAGACAAAGTTAAATATTCATTTGAACCATACTTTTTCCACATTTCTACTTTACCCCAAAGCGCATTCATGGGGTACCCTTTTTGGAAATTGCACAGTGCTAATACATGCTTAGAGGTTCTCAGTAATTCTAAGAAAGCATATCCCTGACCTCACTGGTATACAGTTTTAAATTACCACCTTATGTATTAATTTAGTATTCTAAATTAGCATAAGAGAGATGCATGATGTGCTGTGGAAACTGGAATTTAAAAATTTCCTAATTGACCTATGTAAAATCTCAAGCAATACTGAATAAACAAAAGGGCTTCATGCAGTTAATTAAATTGATAGTCAAAAGCTTTTTATATTATGAAGTTGTCATTATATCTTTCTTATTTAAAATATATTCTTCAGGCAATGGACTCCAATATTCTTGATGCCTACTTAACCCTTTCTAATAAGTGAAACTACAAAGGAATACAAACGATCTATTTATTGCTAAAAATTGTGTGGAAACATTCTACTTGGCACATTTATGTATGTATATATATATATACATACACATATACAAATATGTGTATGTATATATATATATACATACATAAATACACACACATATACAAATATGTGTATGTATACACACACATATACAAATATGTGTATGTATACATATATATGTATGTATACATATATATGTATATGTGTATACATATACATATATGTATATGTGTATGTATACATATATATATGATATGATATAAAATATGTATGCTTTGGATCCAGAACTGCTTACATAAACCCTCTCTGTATTGAGAAGCAAATAGTGCTTCTTATCATTTGGTCTATAGTTTAAATAGTAGGAGTTTATCATTACCTGCCTGTATCATTACCTGCCTGGAGGGGAGTCCACTCTCCCTCCAGCTATAGCTGTCATGAGCAGAAAGTGGTGGGCACTGGGGAAAAAGGGATCAGGCATCCGATAACATTTATCCTCTGAAAAGAAAAAAAAATGTTAATTAAAAACGGCTCTTGCAGCCGGGCGTCGTGGCACACGCTTGTAATCCCAGTACTTGGAAGGCTGAGACAGGAGGATCCGGGTTCGTGGCCAGCCTCAGCTACTTAGTGAGGCTCTCCACAACTTAGTGAGACCCTGTTTCAAAATAAAGAATAGGAAAATAGGACTAGGGGTATAGCTTGGAGGTAGAATACTCCTGGGTTCAATCCCCAGTACCGCAAAAAAAAAAAAAAAAAAAAAAAAAAAATAGCCCTTGCATAGCTGCATAGTGTGTATATTCTGGAATATACTGGTCAATGTCTTTACTTTGTGGAAGCTCTTCTCCTTTCAGGAAGAGGATAAGACCAGAGCTTACTATGTGATACAATATCACAAACCAGAGAGAAAGAAAGGGAGCATTATTGGATATTTCTATCCAATTCCTGGTATTCCTGAGGAATAAATTTTAAGTACATCCAATTTAATAGTTGAATTCTTCCAACACTAAAAAGGTAAAAAGTAAGAAAAGTTTCTGCCACTTTAATCAATATTAAGAATTGACAAGATTTCAAAATCACTCAGCTTTTTTTATAGGGCATAAAGTATATAAACATGTGAAAATGTAATGACAATTCCATCTTTTGGTTTTAAATTGTACATTTAATATAAGAGCATTCAGATTGGCCTTTATTAAATAGAGCCTTAAAAATTCAATGGAAAATAGATTTCAAGAAGAGAACTATTCTATAATTTCAATGTGAAGTTTAAGATCCTACATCACATTGGTTGTATCATGAAGTGATAAAAATGGATTTTTTTTCCTGAATCTGCAATATGGTTACAACATTCATTTTTGTTGCATTGATTTATACTGGGTTATAAAAGTTCCCAGACTGTATTTCCATTTATGATACTAGGGCCTTAGAAAGTAGAAAAGTAGTCACTGGATATCAGAATTTGAAGATCCAAAAGATAGTTGAAAAGTGTACAGTTTAGAGAGGACAGACAGTAAAAAAGCCAAATGATCAATAACCATACAAGGTTTTAAAAATACATTACATTACAGCTGGGCATGGTGGTGCACGCTTGTAATCCCAGCATTTGGGAGGCTGAGACCAGAGGATTCGGGTTCAAGGCCAGCCTCAGTTACCTAGTGAGGCCCTCCGCAACTTAGTGAGATGCTGTTTCAAAATAAAGAATAAAAAATAGGGCTGGGGGTATAGCTCGGAGGTAGAATGCCCCCAAGTTCAATCCTCAGTACCGCAAAAAATAAAAATAAAAAAACAAAAAATTAAAATACATTACTGCACTGGCTGTATGGAATACAATAAAAATAAATAGTATTTGAAGTTACCAAGAGTCCAAGTAGGCAGCATCTAGAAATCTAGAATAAATAGTTCGAAGGTATTATAAGGCCTATGCAGTTGATCTGAAGTCAGAGGAAAGTTGTGGTGACACAGGCTCACTCTCAATGTGTCCTCCTTTCATAGCATGACTCGACCATTTCCAGCCTCCCAGATGATGCTTCCATTCTAGCCAGTAGAAGGAAAAAGAAACACAGGGAGGATCCCACTCAGTGAGTTAAAATGATGCACATTGCTTTATCCACATTCCATTGACTAGAACTTAGTCACATGGCCACATCTAGCTGGAAGGGAAGCTTGGAAACACTGTTTAGCTGCATACCCCAAGTGAAGGGAATATAGGTCTTGATAAACAGAGCAGCATTCCACAAACCTGTATCAAGAACAGTGGAGCTGGTCACACCTCTCCCCTACTTATCACCAAAATGCTCTGAACATTTTTTTCTCTAGAAATAATCCAATCAATGACCTCTAAAAATAAACCATTTGACTCAGAAGTAATAATTAACCATAGGAGCATCTGAAAGTAAATCTTCCACAAAAGATATTTATAGGAAAAGACAAAAGGGAAGCCACTCACACAGAAGAAAAACACTCTGAATGGAGTCAAGATGCTCATCTTATTTTACCATCAGGACGTAAAGGGGCAGCTGGTCTCTGCTTCTTTCTCCTCGCATATACTGAAGTCAAACCTGCCTATCAATATATTCTGCTCACTTATAAGACTTAAGGAAAACTTTTATTTATATATGACTAAAAGTATATAAATATGTATATACATATATGTATGTAAGTATATATATATATACATACATACATATAAAATATATACATATAAAATTGGGGGAAATTTATATATACATATAAAATTAGGAGGAAGATAATTTGTATCTGACTCCCCCAAATGGCTTGGGAGATCTTCCTTCTTCAGTCTAATTAGAAGTTAAAGCTTGAAGATGAAGATATCTAATACTTAACTTTTAAACCTCTTTGCATCTACAAGGTAGACTCTAGCAGATGGTAATTAGGCTCTCCCATCTTGGACTTTGAATTGGAAGCTTATAATGATAAAACAAGGCTAAAAAGAATGGTCTGTGGAAGAAGTAGTGGCGCCCATATGATCGGGTTTCCTAACAGTATGGCAGTGGTCAGGCATCTTGTATTCTGTGGGGCAGAAGTGTTGTAAGTTAACCAGTTCTTACTTGTTTTGTTTTTCCTGAATGTGACATCTTTGAAACTAATTGTTCTGCCTTTCTGGAGCTTCTATGAGCTATAAAATATCATTTTAATGCGTAATTTTTTTAGCATGTATTAGCCAGGTCCATTTTTGTCTTGTAGCTAAGAATATTACTACAGATTTTTTTTTATTGGTTAGTTTCAAGTACAAACACTAAGATTATTTGGAGTGTGTGTGGGGGGAAGGGGGCAAATGACATTCCAGGATTGGTAAATGAGCCAAATTGAGACATAAGCAATGAAGATTAGCTAGTATTAAGGAGAGGAGACTCTGGCAATGACGGCATATGGGAGTAACATTTTTATTAAATTATCATTTGTGCAGACCTCTGGAGGGAAGAAGGCTCTAGCTATAGATTCTTATATATAGCTTAAAGAATACATGACTGTGGGGAAGGGTAGCTTTTAACAATACTGGATAGCATAATGTAAACATTTAAAATATTAATCTCAAAGTTTTAAATTATCAGTTTA
Organism: Graphiurus murinus; assembly: GCA_004027655.1. Lineage (NCBI taxonomy): Eukaryota > Metazoa > Chordata > Mammalia > Rodentia > Gliridae > Graphiurus > Graphiurus murinus. The sequence goes on along the minus strand of PVLC010014591.1, from coordinate 33,875 downwards.
AGGCACTAACTGAAACTAGGGACCTTCTGTGTTTTAAACAATCTCTTACTGCCCTAGGTGAAAGGTTGAGCTGAATGGATAAAAATCAAACAAAATTGTGTTAAATGGGTTGTGAAATTAAAAGATCATTTGAAAATGGAGATATCATGGAGGATTCAGAAGACCCAAAGTAGTCCTGTACACTGAGCCTTGCAAAGTCTCTTTGCCAGATGAAGCTGACCCTCCTCCCTATCAATGGAAGCTCATTCTGCTTTACTCAAATACTTTATATTGACTTTTGTCTAGGAAAACCGTTTTGACGGGAATATTGACTCTGTTCTTATTTCCATTATCTTTAATATCTCTGAATCTCTTAACTAAACATAGATCCCAGTACACCCAACTAGCAAAATATAAAGTCAGAACCTGAAGAAAAGAAGACTTACACACCTAAATAATTACTAAATTTTGCTAGTTTATGTCCATAATATAATAAGTTTTGGAAGGACTAATGATAAGATAATTTTAATTGGGTTAAAAATATCAATATATTATATATGAATAGAAGTATGCATTTATACATAACTATGAACCTATATATTCATATATATATATAAATATATAAATTATCAATATAAAAGGTTTATCTCTGCGTGCTAGCAAAGATGGGAGTAGTTATAACTACTTGTTTAGCTGATTGACTGAAATACAGACTCAATGGTGGCCTACACTAAATGAAGTCGAAATAGCACAAATTTCTTCATATAATAGATAAAGCATTTAATTATACAGACAACAGAGTATTTGGAGCATATTTTTATGTATGCTCCTCTTAGACATCCCTTAACCAAGTCCCCTAAGGACCCATGAAAGGTTTGAGAAAGCTATCTGTTAAAAGGAGGAAGGGGGGAGGGAACGGGGAGGGAATTGGGGTATGGTTAAATGAGAGATGTGTGCATGTATGCCTCTACCAGCTTGTACCTCACTAAGATGTATGATTACAATGCACCCATAAAAAACAAGTGCCAATATCCCTGTGACTGTGTTAGTGGGTACCAGTGAAAGAAAGTCCAGCTGAAATGGGTCCCATGATTTCAGAGCTGTACCATGATCCTATTTTGTCAAAGATCAGTTAATGGTACTTAATTTCCTAATATAAAATGAAAATGATTGCTATAGTAAGCATCAAGGACAGAAAATAATCAGAGTAGTTTGAATCCAGGATCTGAGCCTATAGTAATTTATTTTTGAGTGACAACCTCTAATTAACACCCGCTAACAACCTACTTGATGTGTACATCAGAATAAACTCCAGTTCTGAGAGAAAGACATGTGACTTGAGTTACCACAACCCAAGTCATAATTTCTGTCTCAATTCTAGTATCTAAGTGCATTCATAGACTTAGATATACCTTTAAAAATGGGAAGCCAAGCTAGGCATGCTGGTGCACATCTGTAATCCCAGTACAGAGGCTGAGACAGGAGGATTACAGATTTAAGGCCAGCCTCAGCAATTTAGCCAGGTCTTCGGAAACTTAGTGAGACTCTGTTTCAAAATAACTAAAATTGGGCTGGGGGTATAGCTCAGAAGTAGAATGCCCCAGGGTATAATCCCTAGTACTACCAAAAAAAAAAAAAAAAAAAAAAAAGGTGGGTGGGAGGAGCCATTAACCTTCAAGAAGTACTTCCTTGATTTTCTCAGAGGACCTGTAGCCATTTACAAGGATAACTATATTTATAAAATATAAATACCTATTTAGAAACTACAAAGTCCTGGCTCTGGGATAACAATAATTCCTGGAAATACAAAACCCATGTAAGTTCAAGGAGCAGAAGGAAAGCTCATAGGGATCTGCAACAAAATTGTCCCATTTCAAAATTAGAATAGACTTGGGATACCACACTGATACTCTCACTATTTCTCCAGATTCTAGTGTACAGTTGGAACATATGTTCCCTAAAAACTAAAAGAATCCCCACAGTAGACTCCCGCCACATAAAGTAATATAACTCACAAAAGAAAGATGTGGCATTAATAATTTGATAGAGGCACCTGGAGCTCCTTCTGTCTACCAAAGCAGAAAATCACAAAAGATACATTACTAGGAAAATCACTAAGAATAGTGCTACCATCAAAGATAAATAATGCAAGGTAGGTCATTCTTGTGACTTCCCCATTTAATTCTCCAGTTTGATATTATACAAATAAAGATGAGACTTGGGGAGTAGTGTTCAGTATATGACATATAATCAGACCATGATTCCAATAATCTGTCCCAGATATGGTTCCATCAATTGTTTGAAGTATCATTTTTTAAAAAATGGCATTTAGCTTCTCTCTATCCAAGTAATTAGAAACAGCCAGGGACAATTTTCTTTCTTCTGGTAAGATTGCTAGAACACTTTGCCAACTTCCCCCCAAGAACTGCATCAGCTCTTTCCTTTCTACGATAATTTATATGGTAAATATTGTGATATTCTCATGATCCTATCAAATGCTATACAGCTCCACTACAGTAATTACATCAAGGTATAAAACTTTAAGATTGCTCAGTAATTTTTGTGTGTGTGTGTGTGTGGTACTGGGGATTGAACTCAGGGGCATTCTAACTTTGAACTATACACCCAACCCTATTTTTATTCTTTATTTTGAAACTGGGTCTCACTAAGTTCCCGAGTGCCTCACTAGGTAGCTGAGGCTGGCCTTGAACCTGGATCCCGCGGTCTCAGCCTCCCAAATGCTGGGATTACAAGCATGCGCCACCACGCCCAGCATAAATATTATTTTTATGTTTTGTAAGACCAATGACAGCCAGATGATACTAATTCATATGGCCCAACATATTGGTGACATTTCTGGAAATATAGTTTGGAATATGTTTGGAAACAGTTTGACCATTCTGAAATGAAATAAAAGTCATCACATGTTGAGCACCAGGCCAATGAGATGAGGGCCACTTGTCTTCTTTGAATTTTAGGTCAATTTGGATTCCTTTTAATTTTTTCACTTGCCTAATTTCTCTAGTTAACATTTCCAATACTATGTTAAGTAGAAGTAGTGAGAGTGAGCATTCTTATTTTGTTCTTGATCTTAGAGGAAAATCTTTCAACTTTTCACTATTTTATACAATGATAGTTGTGAGTGTGAAATACATGGGCTTTATTATGTTGAGGTATATCCTGCTATCTCTAACTTGGTTTTTTGTTGTTGTTGTTTTGTTTTTTTTGTGGTACTGGGGATTGAACTCAGGGGCATTCTACCTCCGAGCTACACCCCCAGTCCTATTTTTTATTCTTTATTTTGAAACCAAGTCTCACTAAGTTGCGGAGTGCCTCACTAGGTAGCTGAGGCTGGCCGTGATCCTCCGGTCTCAGCCTCCCGAATGCTGGGATTACAAGTGTGCGCCACCACGCCCGGCTATCTCTAACTTGTTAACAATTTTTCTTTATCATGAAAGAAGGGAGGGAGCTCAAGATGGCAACTGAGTGAAACACCTCTCTTTATGCACTGTAGAGCTCGAATCAAAACTGTCATAAAAGCAGCTTCTTGACAGAAGAAAAAAGCAACAAAAATGTGAACAAAGTAATGAAAATTGAAGCACAGCTGACCAGAACCCAGAAAGCAGACCAGGGAGAGCAAAGGAGCCTGTTCGCAGCAGTGGTGCCCACTGTGGATCATCAGCTGCCATTGAGCCAGCCGCCCAGAGCAGGGTCTACTAACTCTGAGACATCTAATGATCTCCTGCATACCCAGTGACCAGATTGGCGTAAAGGACTCCAGAACTCCACACCCTAATCAGGCAGCATGTCGCCGCATGATCAACAGTGACCAGAATGCCTGAGACAACCACCTTAAGCCTGCAGCAGGGACACTCCAGCTCACTTCTCTCTCCAGAGACAGAGCAGCACTCAATTTCTCTGTAGCACTCAAATAAAAACTGCCACAAAAGCAGATTCTTGACAGAAGAAAAAAAAAAAAAAAAAGGACAGCAAAAAAGTGAACAAAGTAATGAAAATTGTAGGACAGCTGAACAGAACCCAGAAAGTGGACCAGGGAGAGAGAAGGAGCCCGTGCGTGCGTACCATGGAGCACTGGCTGCCCATGAACCAGCCACCCAGAGTGGGGTCTACTAGCACTGAGACATCTAACAACCTCCTGCATACCCAGGGACCAGATATGGATGACATGATACTATACTTAGAAGATCCAACAAAGTCAGCCAAAACACTTATAGAACTGATCAAGAAATTCAGCAAAGTGTCTGGATACAAAATCAATCCTAAAACATCAGAAGATTTCCTGTATACCAACCATAAATCTACTGAAAAAGAAATCCAGAAAACAATTCCATTCACAATAGCATGCTAAAAATTAAAATACTTAGGAATAAACCTAATCAAGGAGGTAAAAGATCTCTATAAGGAAAACTATAAAAAGTTGAAAAAAGAAATTGATGAAGACCTTAGAAGATGGAAAGATCTTCCATGCTCTTGGAGAGGCAGAATAAATACCATCAAAATGGCCACCCTCAGCCGGGTGTGGTGGCGCATGCTTGTAATCCCAGCATTCGGGAGGCTGAGACCAGAGGATCCGGGTTCGCAGCCAGCCTCAGCTACCTAGTGAGGCACTCTGCAACTTAGTGAGACTCGGTTTCAAAATAAAGAATAAAAAATAGGGCTGGGGATGTAGCTCAGAGGTAGAACGCCCCTGAGTTCAATCCCCAGTACCGCAAAAAAAAAAAGGCCACCCTCCAAAAGTTAATCTACAGAGTCAATGTGATACCCATTAAACTACCAAGGTCACTCCTCACAGACATAGAAAAACCAGTCCTTAAATTTTTTGGATCAATAAAAAGCCCAGAATAGCCAAAGAAATTCTTAGCAACAAGAACCATGCAGGAGGCATCACAATACCTGACTTCAAACTATACTACAAAGCTATTGTAATAAAAACAGCATGGTATTGGCACAAAAACAGACACATAAGCCGGGCGTGGTGGCTCACACTTGTAATCCCAGCATTCGGGAGGCTGAGACCGGAGGATCCGGGTTCGCGGCCAGCCTCAGCTACCAAGTGAGGCACTCCGCAACTTGGTGAGACTCGGTTTCAAAATAAAGAATAAAAAAAATAGGGCTGGGGGTATAGCTCGGAGGTAGAATGCCCCTGGGTTCAATCCCCAGTACCGCAAAAAAAAAAAAAAAAAAACAGACACATAGACCAATGGAGCAAAATAGAAGATCCAGAAACAAATGCACACACTTACAATCAATTGATTTTTGACAAAGGAGCCAAAAACATACACTGGGAAAAAGATACCCTCTTCAACAAATGGTGCTGGCAAAACTGGTTAACCATATGCAGGAAAATGGAAATAAACCCCACATAAGAGTCAATTCAAGATGGATCAAAGACCTGGAAGTCAGGTCAGAGACCTTGCAGCTACTTGAAGAGTGCATAGGTCCAACACTTCAACACATAGGCACAAGTAAAAACTTTCTCAATAAGACCCCAAAGACACAAGCAACTCAAAGGAAGATCAATCCATGGGATTGCACTAAACTGAAGAGCTTCTGTGCAGCAAAGGAAACTATCACAGAGTGGGAGAAAATTTTTGCCAGCTACTCTTCTGGTAGAGGACTAACATCTAGGATACATAGAGAACTCAAGAAACTCGCAGCTAAGAAAACAAATAACCTAATCAAAAATGGGCAAAGGATCTAAATAGACACTTTACAAAAGAAGAAATACAAATGGCCAATAAATGTATGATGAAATGTTTAACATCATTAGCATTCTGAGAGATGCAAATCAAAACTACCTTGAGATTTCACCTAACTCCAATCAGAATGACAATCCTCAAAAACACAAACAACAACAAATGCTGGTGAGGGTGTAAAGAAGTGGGAACCCTAATACATTGTTGATGGGATTGCAAATTAGTGCAACCACTTTGGAAAACAGTATGGAGGATCCTAGGACAAATGGGAATGAACCTACCATGTGATCCAGCAATACCACTTCTGGGTATCTACCCAAAAGAATGGAAACCAAACAGACTAATGCATGTGTATCTATGTTTATAGCTGCACAATTCACAATTGCCAAACTATGGAACCAGCCAAGATGTCCATCAATAGATGAATGGATTACAAAACTATAGGATATGTATACAATGGAACTTTACTCAGCCATACAGAAGAACAAAATCATGTCATTTTCAGGGAAATGGATGGAACTGGAAAACATTATGCTAAGTGAGACTAGTCAGTCAAAAAAAGTAAAAAAATTGGATGCTCTCTCTAATATGCAGAAGTTAGGGAGAAAGTGGGACATAAGAGGGACTCTAGACTAAGAAGGAAAAACCTGAGATGAGCAAAGAAGGTGACTTAACTGAAGGGGATGGGGGAATGGGAGGAAAATATCCTAATGCACATGATGTACTTTCACAAACATATCAAAGTCAATCACTAAACTAAACCTGAGAAGGAGGGAGGGGGAGAGAGTGGGCTGGAAACTGGGGAAGGGTTACATGAGAGATGTATGCATGTTTGCCTTTACCAGCTTGTACTTAACAAAGATGTATGATTATAATGCACCAATAAAAAAAATTAAAAAATGAAAGGATACCAAATTTTATGCAATGTCTTTTCTGCATTTATTATCATATGGGTTTGCCTGCATTCTATTAATCACATTCATCAATTTGCATATTTTAGTTATATGAATTCATAAAGTAAAAGATAAAGAGGGTAGACAGATAATTTTAGGAAATAATATCAGAAAAATGTCCAAGTTTTGGAGAAAGACATAAATATACAAGCATAGGAAGGTCAAATACAAACAGATACATACAGATAATTTCATCCAACAGCATCAGAATGTACGTTCTTTTCAAGTACACACAGAACATTCTTTAGAAAAGACCATTCAGACTTGGAGCCTAGGGCCATGGCATCTAGTTTGGCAAGCTTGGAGCCTCAGTGCATGGCTATTAGCCTGGAGCCTGAGACTGCAGGAGCTGGAATTGGGTGAGCCTAGAGCCTGAATCCACAGGGGCCAACCTGGAGGCTGGGTCTAAGGGAGCTGGCTTGATGGCAAGGGCTTCAGGGCTCAGCCTGGTGCTGGGACAGTCTTGAGCTTGTCACTGGAACTGCCCCAATGCTGAGGGTGGACTAGAGATTAAGCTTTTCCCTTAGGCCTAGAGCTTGGAGCTGCCGGACCCTGTCTGAAGCTGTATCATGCCTGGAGGCTTAGTGCATAGGCACCAGCCTGTAATCTGGGGCTATGTGTGCCTGCCTGGCACTGGGTTGTACTGGGGTATACCCAATGTTGGGATCGAAGACACAGACTGGTGCTTCTTTACCCACACAGAGGGTGTCTCTCTCCATATCCTGCTTTCTGGGGTTCAGGAGAAGTGATACAGGTAATGTAAAACTGCCCTTTCTATTTCTCTAATCTGTCGTTTCTTATTTCTGTGCTATATTCGGGTGCTATAATCTTTCACGTGGTTGCTGAAGCTTTTGTTAAGGCACTTTTGTGTGTGGATACTTCTTCTAATAAATATTTCTGTGGAAGTCGGAGGACTAGGGAGCTGGAATCCATCATTTTACTGACATTAACCCTTGTAAAAAATTTCTGAACAACAACAAAACACATTATAAGTGAATCCTGAATTTGGAAAAGAGTATTCTATGGCTGGCATGAATTGCCCCCACCAAACCCAGGTAAGACACTGGCTGTCTCTTATATTGGGTTTCAGCTAATAAGAGTAGCAGGTTCAGGCATCCTGCAAATAGATTCTTCCACCCACCCCAAACCATTCCCAATTTTAAAATTACAGCATTTTAACCCAATGATTTCACTTGAGACTGAAATGATTTTATGCTCTCCCTATGGATTTAAAGTAAAAGCACAACATATTTTTGAAATTTATGAAGTTTCTTTTCAGTTTCCCTCAAGAGCACATTGTCTTAGCCTTTCTAGCCATCACAACATAGACTGCTCTTGGGGAACTACCCTTTCTCCCCTGGAATGAACTAACTTTTAGTAATTGTTTTTCCATCTTAATCATTATCATGGTACTCAATTCAGCTAATACAAATTCAGAATACACAATGAGCATGAGGATAATTTCTAGATTAGAGAAATTCTAAAACATCCAAAAAAGAAAGCAGTGGAAGAAACATTTTGCATTAATTCCCCTTTAAATTTATGTCATGGACTGAATTAGGGAGGGAGGAAAGGAATGAGTTCTCAAGTGCATAATTGCCCTTTTAAGAAAATAAAAGGCTTTCCTGACATTAGTTCCATATGCTGAAGATGACATCTTCTTTCCCAAAACTAGAAATCAGTAGTTAGCATAGGCATTCGATTCCACATCTATTTCTAGATACCACCTTTCTTTGGCTATTTTTTAAACATAGAAATAACAGTTTGCAGCTTAGACAGCCTTAACCAGAGATTCCTGTCTCCATTGCCCATGCTGCCTTCAGTATGGGCAGAAGTTCACTTTGCCCATTTAGAAAACACTTAAATTTTCTTTTGCAAGAAATCATGTCCCCATAGTATTAACACCCACTGCATCTCTCCAGATTTAGATGGTTTTTTTACCACTGAAAAACATCATGAACTCATATACTCATTAATTTTGAATTTTCAGTAAGTCAGATGGTTTATATATTCTATGTTAGGAGATAAAAATAAATTATATAAAATAAGTTAAGAACTGATAAGAATAGGTAAGGAACAGTAGCTGAATTTTAGATCTGATAATTTTAAAACACATTTACCATTGAGAAAACCCCACATTTTGGAATGCAAAGGGAAATGTAAGACTTTCAAATGAACAAATAATTTGCTAAGTAGATACAATTCAAGTTTTGTACAATAAACTAGCAGGGTCACATTTATAGCCAGGCAATTTTTTACAAAGGAGCCTAAAACATACATTGAAGAAAAATAGCCTTTACAACAAATGGTACTGGAAAGATTGGATATTCATATGAAGAAGAATGAACTTTTTCTGCAGAAAAGTCATCCCAAGATGGATCAAAGACCTAGCACTGGTAACAATTTCCTTAAAAAAAATCCCCAACACTCAGAAAACAAAACCAAAAATCAATAAATGGGATAGCACTGAATTAGAAGTCTTCTTCACAGTAAAGGAAACAATCAAGAGTCCGAAGAGAAAGCCTACAGAATGGGAGAAAATCTTTGCAGCTATTCCTCTAATAAAAGACAAATATCTAAAGAACTCAAAAAACTTAACACGCCGGGTGTGGTGGCTCACGCTTGTAATCCTAGCATTTGGGAGGCTGAGACCAGAGGATCCAGGTTCGAGGTCAGCCTCAGCTACCTAGTGAGGCACTCTGCAACTTAATGAGACCCAGTTTCAAAATACAGAATAAAAAATAGGACTAGGGTTATAGCCCAGAGGTAGAATGCCCCTGGGTTCAATCCCCAGTACCTCAAAAAAAAAAAAGAAAAAATACTTAACACAAAATAATCCAACAAAAAATGGGCAATTGAATTGATTAGACTTCTCAAAAGAAGAAAAACAATGGTCAATAAATACATGAAAACAGGTTCAACATCATTAGCAATCAGAAAAATGCAAATTAAAACTACACTTAGATTCCATCTAACTCCAGTTAGAATGGTAATCATCAGGAATACAAACAATAATTAATGCTGGTGAGAATGAGGAAATAAGAACACTTGTGCACTATTGGTGGGACTGCAAATTAGTATAAATACTATGGAGATCAGTTTAGAGGGTCCTCAAAAGACTAGGAATGGAACTACCATAAGACCCAGCTATGTCACTTCTTAGTAGCTTTCCAAAAGTATTAAAGTCAGAATACTATAGTGATACATGCATATCCATGTTTACAGCAGCACAGTTTACAATAGCACAAATTATGGAATCAACCTAGGTGTCAGTCAATAAACGAATGGATAAAGAAAATGTGGTATATATACACAATGGAGTTTTACTCAGCCACAAAGAACAAAATTATATCATTTGCAGGAAAATGGATGGAACTGCAGAATACTATGCTAAGTGATATCAGCCAGTCTCAGAAAATCAAGGGTTTTGTGTTTCCTCTAATATGTGGAAATAAGAGAGAAAATGAGTAACAAAAGATACTTCAGACACATGAGGAGAGAGACTAGTTGAATAGTGAAAGGGACTTTGAGGAGGGAAATGGGAGGGGAAAAAGAGGGATCTAGGAAGGAAACCGTTCAAATAATGGTATGCCAATATATATTAAGGTATCACTGCCAATGTGCAGGGAAGGATGAGGTCGAGTAAGGTAAGATGCACAGTACACACACCAAGGGGTACGTGTATGTATGTTTGTTTATAGAACTTTGGATCTCACTGTGATGTGTAATTACAATGCACTAATAAAAGCTTTTTAAAAGCCCAGCTAAGTAAGGAAAATGAAGGAATGGGGTCAGAGTGGTCCCATAGAAATCAAGGAATATAATCATCCTTTTTTGTGTGTGAACCCATAGGTAAAATACCTGTAACCCTATCAGCCCTAAATGTCTGTTTTTCTTATTTCCAGAATTCCAGAAGCAGATTAGAGTTTGGAATAGGACTGGGATATTAAAATATTCACGTTTCTGCCTTGGGCAATTTTTTCAGCTTCTCTAAGCCTTAAGTGCCTTATCTGCCAAATGGAGATAATAATAATTGCCATCCAATTGCTATTCAAAAGGAATAGCACACACACCCTAAACATGGCACCTGGGCTAAGCTCCAGGTGCCTCTCTGTCCTCCCTTCCCTAATTCAGGTTCTCCTCTTACTGGGTTCACATCACTTGTTACACTGCTGTCACTCATCCAAATGGCAGGTGCTGTTCCAAGAGTTCTTTAGTTGATATCCACACAGCAAACCTGCGGCACCCAGATCTCAGCTGCTGCTACTATTCTGATACTGAACACATCTTGAATATGAAACCAATATAAGAGTCAGGTCTCAGTGAAAGTCCAAATGTAGGTTCCCTCCAGATCTCAGAAAGCTCCTTGCATTTCACTGGTGTCAACTGAGTCAGTGGCTACATTTCTAACTTACTGCTGTGGTGAAAGGATTGAAACAATTGATTATCTTAAGTATAAATTATGCAATGTTCCCTTATGAGCAAACAGTGATACTCTAACTCGACCATGTGAACCAAACAGGGCTTCAAAGGAGCAAATGCCCAAATACCTATTGCCAGAAGTAAGGTAAATGAATGCAGAGAAGACAGATCCTGTTACATCTTATGTCTCCTGATACACACTTCTCTTTAGTGGCCATATAATGATTTTGCTTATAGTATTCTAAAAGTTCCATAATATAAATGTTTACATATATAATCCAAATTGTCTTCTGCCTAAATACTTCAAAGTTGTTTCGGTTTTAAGAAATTCATTGCTTTCGTATTTAAATTAAAAGAATTAAGTCCCCAGTCCATGTACTGAGAGGAGTTCAAAACTCTCTCAAAAAACTCCACATAATCCTGGGTAGATGGACAGTCCTTGGTGCCTCTCATTCTCAGCTTTTCTTCTTGGTAAATTCTCATGCTCACCTTCTCACATTTTGCAGTTATCTTTCCCCATCACTTCTGCCCTCCCTCATACTCCATGAAACAGAATGTGATTTCTATATTTTATTAAAATTTTAAGTATAATAGGGAAAGGTTAAAGAAAAAGGCAGATCAGGGAATAATTTAAAACCAAATTTTAGAATTACTCTCCATAGAAATTCCATTAAGTCCACTACCTCTCTGGATAGTTCCCCCTACTGCATATTTCAGTACTTACAAAACACTTTCTCCCCTACCCATCAAGGAAAAATTTTAGATTCCCTTCCATTATATGCAGAGAAGCATACTCCATTTAATGAAGTACAGTCAGCTTATTCATTTGATAATATAAATCTAGTATAAAGTAATGATAAGTTGTTCAATATTTAATTTTCCTATTCTTAATTTTATTTCTTAAGTCAAATAGTCAAACTAAAGAGGAAACTAAGTCATATTAAATAATATTTTATTGGATCTTTGCAATCTCAACTTTTAAAATCAAAAGAACAATATGAAACACCTGGTTCATTCTGTAGTCTCATGATTCTACAAGCCTCAGAAGTTGTCAATGGGTTTTCCATACTCAGTTTATAGATAAATTATGCATGACAATAAGGACCAATTCTCTATCTCAAGGATTTTCCAGCTTAAAATGTTAGCATATATCTTTTGACAACTCTATTCCCTACCAGTTCTATAGCCATTATTCTAACTTATCTTCTGAACCATGAAATATTATCATCATGTCCATAAAAGTAACAATATCCTCTAAGAGCACATCAAGTCAATGTTCTGCTTCCAGGCAGGTCAGCTGCTAAATAAAATATCACCATTTCCATGTATACTGATGTGCTTATGGTAAGTTGCAGGAGAAGACTGCAACATCATCTCTTGAATCCTGGCATCCCTTCCAACTCAGTGGATCCAGGAACTCAGTGGCTCCCAGCAGACATGCCCATGGGTGCAAGCTTCATTTTGGTGTTACTACCCTTCAACATCTTGACAAGCCCCTACCATTGGCAGATGTGTTTCTACCCAGTCCTCTCCCTCTGCTGTATTTTTGGAAAGTCTCAATTCCCTCTTCTTTTCCTTTCTGAACTTCAAGGTTAGGCTGAGTCTGGCATCATGGAATGAGAAGGATTTTGTAAACAAGAAATATTCCCAGTACCAAGAAAAAAATAATCAATTTTATAAAGTGCATATATGTGTGTTGGGGTTTGAGTTAAAATTCATCCTGAAAGAAAAGTGTTAATGCTGCCTAAATTTGGATAATGTCAGTGAAAGGGGTTGTGGGGCAGAGGGGGATAAGAATAGGATGGGGAAAAACTACTCTTCTCTCTTTAAGAAGCTAAGAGAGCAGGGCATGGTGGCGCACCTAGCATTTGGGAGGCTGAGACCGGAGGATCCGGGTTTGCGGCCAGCCTTGGCTACCTAGTGAGGCACTCCGCAACTTAGTGAGACCCTGTTTCAAAATAAAGAATAAAAAATATGGCTGGGGAGGTAGGATGCCCCTGGGTTCAATCCCCAGTACTGAAAAAAAAAATTCCAATATTTGAGAGGCTGAGACCAGAAGATCTGGTTCACCACCAGCCTCAGCTGCTTAGTGAGGCCCTCTGCAACTTATTGAAACTTTGTTTCAAAATAAAGAATAAAAAATAGAGCTGGGGGTGTAGCTCGGAGGTAGAATGCCCCTGAGTTCAATCCCCAATACTAAGAAAATCACTGCTTAAAAATATGTAAAAGTAGAGTAGAAAACTCTTAATTTTCATCGAAATAGTATGAAAATCTTATAAGCCAGATACACAGCTGTGTCATGTTTTTGTGGGAAAAAATAAAAGAAAGGCAAATATTAATACCCAGAATCATTAATACCTAGAATCTGGAAAACTATCATACTGAAGCCCTTGAGATTTAAGCAGGCATCTCTACAAGTATAGCTAACCAGCTCCGTGTGTGGGCGTGTACCAGAGACTCCTGTCCACTAGGGGCTAGACTTTCACCAATAAACCACTTTTAACTATAGCATTTAAATGAAGTCCTACTTAACTGACCTACAGATAAAAAGATGTTTCTGTTAATTTCCTAAAATATAACCCTGATCATAGAAGTGATTTTAAAATAAGTAACTCAGCTCAGTTTAGTAGTTCAAAATGAACTGACTCGCAGATGTCTATTTTCAAACACAATGTTACTATAGGAAGTTTATATTGTAATAATGAAACAGTTTGAATATAGAAACATTTGCTCTTTTCCTTCTCTTTTATTTCCCAGCTTCATGGGGAGGATGGGGTATAAAGGCTCTAATTATTACTCACTAGTCATGTTTAATTAACACCAAGCAATCTAGGAATCATGGTGAGCTTATTGTTACACAAAAATAATAGAAGCAATAGAAGACTTTAGTTGCTTTTGAAACTTTTTGAAATTCAGTAGTTTATCAAACATATATTGAATTATTTCTGGATAATAATTTGAACAATGGCTTGGTGTTCTCTTTTTTACTGTCTAGTTTTCTATAACAAGGAAGCAAAACATTTATAATCACAAAAAGAGTAATTTTAAATTTAAAATAAATGTATTGAAACGCTTATAAATGCTGCCCTGACCACACAGAGGTGAATAAACCAAGAATCCTACTGAAGCTGGCCAGTCTCATTAGAAGAAGAGAACGCAACAAAGCCCTTCCAGAACAATGACCGTCTCGCTAAGGTGCGTAAAGGACAGTAGTACAATCTAATGCAAAATGTGCAGCAGTTAGACACAATGGCTTTGCAGAGAGTGATGTCTAAATATTGGCTCACTCTACCAAGTGATTCTCAGTACCTTTTCAGCAACCCTGAACCTCAGTTTCCTCCCAATGGATCAGGAATTGTAATTCCTACTTCACAGAAAGAAGTGAAATAATGTATGTGACGCTCTTAACACAATCTCGGACATACGCTGAGTATTCAAAACTGGCGTATGCTTCCCAGGGAGCCTGGAGTGGGGCACTGAGAACTCACAGACCCACTGGTCAGCAGGTGATGGACAGAGGAGGGTAGCTTCTCACTCTACCAAGAGCCATGTGCTTCATAGATTGTACTGCATTAGAATTCTAGGATGAGGTGGAATCTATGTCATCTCCAAGAAGCACAACCACTTCATAGCAGAGTCTATGTTGAAGCTCTAAAACCAACAAGACCATAGACCTCCCTCCAGAGGAATGGGGACTTGGACGAGTTCTGCCCAAGGAAGTTAGCACAAGAGAGCATTGTAAAATATCCTCATTCCTCAGAGCTTAACTTGAAAAAAAAAAAAGTTTCCACTGAAGCCCAATGGGAATTTTATGGAAGAAGAGGATAGAATTTGGTCTTGTATATTTTTTAAGGGTCATTCAAATAGGCTAAGTCTAAATTTTCACAGATGGCAGAGTAAGGATGGATACAGTTGGCTCAAGATGACTTTTTATGGTTTCCAAAAGAAAATTTTTACTGAAAGAGACTCTACTATACTGCTGATGGGGTAAAAAAAAAAATCCTGAATGCTTATGTTGGATAACTCAGTGTACAACTGTTGCCAAATACATTTTTAAAAATCAATAACAATATTTTCCGTAGTACCTGTTTTTAACCATCATCATCTCCAAATGTTAACCTGTAGTTGCTTTTGATCAGATAAAAATATATTTCTGAGAAAAATAACATTTTAGATGAGAATAGGCTTGCAGAAGCATATGCATTTGAGGAACTCTATTGTTACCTTCATGCCTCATCTCTACCCCAAAGGTGTACGGGTAGGGATGAGGAGAGATTTGCCAAATTCTCCAGGAAGTGAAGTTAGAATGGATGCTAAGTTCCTCCAGAGTGAAGCTCCTTTTAAACTTAATTCAAAGAGGGAAAGGGGTGCCACAAATATGTATGCTATTTTGGACATTAAATGATGTGTGTGTATGTGTGTGTGTGTGTGTGTGTGTGTGTGTGTGTGTGTGTGTGGTGTGTTACTGGCAATTGAACTCAGGGGCAGTCTACCTCTGAATTACACCCCCAGCCCTATTTTATTTTTTATTTTGAAATAGAGTCTCAATAAATTGAAAAGGGTCTCATAAGTTGCTGAGGCTGGCTGTGAACCTGGAATCCTCCTGTCTCAGTCTCCCAAGTTAAATAATTTTTGAAAAAGAGAACTTTGATGAGTTCTAGTGAAAAGAAAAGTTATAAATATAGAAATCCATGAAACATAAGTGAGAAAAGTTAAAGTGCTTTCTACAATATGTATTTGTAGAACTTTGATGAACTTCAAAGCTTTGGGGAGGGGGTAAAGGGAACACCAAACTCAAATTGGTGGTAGCATTTAATCATCTCCACAATACATATAGTTTAGAAAATTATTCTCAATTATTTCATGGGTTCCAAGTACTCTTTTATAAACATTTTGTTTTATAGCTGGCCCTCAGAAAATTAAAACCACCCTCTCCTCTTGCTCTGCAGAAAACAAACACAGTAGGCATTTAGATAACATTTAAGTAGCTGGTATATAACGAATGAGTTTGGCACCTAATCCCTGGATGGCCATTTTCTGTTAAGAATTGCAGAATTCTATATCTTCTTGGAAAACAGTAAGAATAAATAGATAGCTTAAAATGTAAAGTAGTATGCCCAGTTTGGAGAAAGTTTTGATGATTCTTTATAAAGTTAAATATAGGTTTATATTATTTTTTGATGTAGCCATTCTATCTCTACTGACCAAAAGAAAAAAATTAAAAATAAAAATACAAACTAAAACACACTTGGACAAGAATGATCACAGGAGCTTAATTTATCAGTGGCAAAAAACTTGAAACTCAAATACTATCCAAAGGAGAATTGATAAGTTTTAGTGTATTTATAAATAGGAATACCAATATCACTGACCAATAAAAAATATTGATATATACAGCAACGTGTATATCACTAACATATCTAACAGATGTCATGCTAAGCAAAAGAAGCTGGACACAAAAGGGAGATTCCATTTATATGAAGGTCAATATTACACAAAACTAACCCACAGTCTTAAATATCAGAAAATTGACTCTCTTTATGTGAGAACGAAGATAAACTGGAAAGGAGATGAGGGTACTTGCTGGGATGAGGCCAGTGTCTCCAAGGGATATACAAGGGAGGGCTGGCTACATGCATTTGTCGATACTACTCATACTGACCAGGTGGAATTTGTGCATTTCACTGCAGATTCATTTTATTTCAGCAATAATAATTGAATATGTTCCTTTAAAGATATTTTAACTGACACAGAGTGTTTTCACATATTTATGAGGTATAGCATGGTTCTTGATACATGTATGTAATGTTTATTGATCAGACCAAGGTAATGGATGTGTTTATCACCTCAGACATACATCATTTGTGTAAAGGGCTTTAAAAATCTTCTGCTAGATAATTGAAAACACCAATTAATTCTTGCCAACCATAGTTATCCTACTTTGTTATAGAACATTAGAAATCATTCTTCATAGCCATCTCTACTCCTGTACTCATTCAGCATCTTTTTCTATCTCTCTCCTGCACATCCCTTCCAGGCTCTAATATCAATTGTTCTATTTTCTACATATGAGATTAATGTTTTAGCTTTCACAAAAAAGTGAGACTATGTAGTATTCGCATGCCTGGGCCTGACTTAACTTCACTTAAAATAATGCCCTCCATTTCTATACATGATGCTACAAATGGCTAGAAAATCTCATTATTTATAATGGCTGAATGGTATTCCATTGTGTTCATATGCTATTATCTACATTTTGTTTATCTGATCACTCATCAATGGATATTGAGATTTATTCTATATCTTGGCTATTGTGAATAGTGCTGCAATAAATATGTAAGTACAGATGTCTTTTGGACATACTGATTTCAATTCCGTTGGCTCTATGCCCAGTACTGGGAATGCTGAATAATATAATAGTTATATTTCTCACTTTTTGAGGAATCTCTATCCTGTTTTCCATAATGGCAACACTAATTCAACAGTATATCAGAGATCCCTTTTCTCTGCTTCTGTTGCTTTTTATGTTTTTGATAAAACCAATCTAATTAGGGTGAATTGATAGCTGATTGTGGTTTTGATTTACATTTCCCTGGTGATGAGTGATGTTGAGTATTTTTCATATAGTTTTTGGTCAGTTGTATATCCTCTTTTGAGAAATGTTAATTTGGGGCATTCACCCATTTTAGTTGGATTATTTTTGCTATTTATTTGAATTTCTTATGTATTCTGCAATTAATCCCCTGTCAAATGAATAATTTGCAAATATTTTCTTCCACTCTATAGTTTGTCTCTTAATTCTGTTGATAGTTTCCTTTGTTGTATAGAATATTTTTAGCTCAATGTAATCCCGTTTGTCAATCTTTGCATTCATTTTCTTTTTTTTTGGGGGGGGGGGTTCTACTTGAACATATTGTCCCAGATCAATGTCCTAAAGCATCCCCCCTATATTTTCTCTTAGTAGTTTCATAGTTTGAGGTATTATATTTAAATCTTTGAGCCATTTAAGATGATTTTTATAAATAATAAGAGGTAAGGCTCTAATTTTTTTCTTCTGCATATGAATATCCAGTTTCCCTATAACAATTTATTGAAGGGATAGTCCTTTCTCCAATGCATGTTCTTAGAAAATCACTGGGCTATAAATATTCGTAGCTATTTCTTGTTTCTTCTGGTCCATTGGCCTATGTGTCTGTTTTTATGCCACATTGTTTTGGTTACCATTCATTTTGTAATGTGTTTTTAAGTAAGGTATTGTAATGCCTCTGGCTTTAAGTTTTTTCTCAATATTGCTTCACCTCTTCAGGGTATATTGTGGTTCCATTAAAATTTTAGGCATGTTTTTTTCAATTTCTGTGAAGAATGTCATTGGTATCCTAATATAAATTGCACTGAATTTATAGATAGCTTTAGATATCATTTTTTAACTATACTAACTCTTCAAATCCATGACCATGAGGTGTCTTCACATATTTTGTGTCCTCTTCAACTTTCATTAGTATATTATAATATTCATTTAAGAAATCATTCACTTTCTTATTTACATTTATTTCTAGGTATTTTATAGCTATTTTGAATGGTATTGCTTTATTAAATATTTTCTGAGATATTCCATTATTCTATGTATTAAAAAAAATCACTAGTTTTTGTATGTCGATTTTGTATTGTTGAACAATGGAACAATTGTATCCATTTATAAGACTTACTACTTTGAAATACATCCCTTCTATACCCAATACTTGTAGGATTTTTTTTTAAATCATAAAACGATGTTGAATTTTACCCACTGCTTTTTCTACAGTTACTAAGATGATTATATGATTCTTGCTCTTTATTCTGTTGAAATGATGTACTTCCTTTATAATTTTGCATGTAGGAACCATCCTTGCATTGCTAGGATAAATACCACTACACTAGGATGCATAATCTTTCTGTGTGGTGTGTATTGGATTTGCTAGAACTTTTCTGGAAATTACTGCATTTCTGTTTATTGGAGATAATGGCCTATAGTTTACTTTTTCTGTTGTGCTCCTGTCTGGTTTTGGTATCAGAATAATGTTGGACTCATAGGATGAGTGAGGAAGGGTTCTCTTACTTTCAGTATTTTGGAATTGCTTGAGAAGAATTAGTATTATTTCTTCCTTAGAAGCTTAGTAAAAATAAGCAGTCAAGCTGTACAGTCCTAGCCTTTTCTTTGTTGGAAGACTTTTTATTACAAATTCAATTTCAGAGCTGGGTATGGTGGTGCACGCTGGTAATCCCAGTACTTGGGAGGCTGAGACAGGAGGATCACAGATTCACAGTCAGCCTCACGGTCAGCTACTTAATGAGGCCCTCCACAACTTAGTGAGATCCTGTTTCAGAATAAAGAATAAAAAATAGGGATGGGGGTGTAGCTCAGAGGTAGAATGCCTCTAAGTTCAATGCCCAGTACTGGAAAACACACACACACACACACACACACACAATTCAATTTCATTATTTGTTGTTGGTTTGTTCAGGTCTTTTGCAAGTCAAGTTCAATTTTTGATGGATTATATGCCCAGAAATCTATTCATGTCTTCTAAGTTTTCCAATTTGTTGGTATATAGTGGTCCATAACAGCTCCCAGTGATTCTTTGTTTTTCTGTGGTATCAGTTGTACTGTCTCCATTTTCATTTCTGATTTTATTTGTTCTCTCTCTCTCTCTCTCTCTCTCTCTCTCTCTCTCTCTCTCTCTCTCTCTCTCTCTTTCTCTCTCTCTCTTTCTCTCTCCCCCTCCCTCGCTCCCTCCCTCTTTCTTGGATAAAAGTTCGTCAGTTTATCTTTTCAGAAAACTAACTTTTTACTTCATTGATCTTTTGTACTTATTTTTAGTCTCTCTTTTATTTTTGCTCTGTTCTTTGTTATTTCTTTCCTTTTACTAATTTGGGGTTTGCTTTTCTAGTTTATTGAGTTACATAATCAGGTTTTTGTTTGTT
The DNA here is from genome assembly GCA_004027655.1 of Graphiurus murinus. Classification (NCBI taxonomy): domain Eukaryota; kingdom Metazoa; phylum Chordata; class Mammalia; order Rodentia; family Gliridae; genus Graphiurus; species Graphiurus murinus. The sequence continues at coordinate 13,843 of PVLC010014591.1, read as the reverse complement.
TGAAATCTTTCTTTTTTGATATAGACATTTATTTCTCTAAACTTCTCTCTTAATGCTACTTTTGCCATAGTCCACATATTTTGGTATATTTTGTTTTCATTTTTTTCAAAAAAATGTTTTAATTTCTCTTCTGATTTTTTCATTGACTCATCCCTATATTGGTACAATTTCCAAAGTTTCTCTTCTTAATTTCTAGTTTATTCCATTGTGGTCAGAAAAGATACATCCTACGATTTTATGTTTTTTAGTTTATTGAGATTTGTTTTGTGGTCTAAACTATGGTCTATCCAACGAATATTCCATAAACTAATTAAAAGAATGTGTATTCTGCAGCTGTCAAAGAAAATTCTATATAAATATCTATTAGGTTCATTTGGTCTAAAGTATTTTAACTTCAATGTTTCTCTGTTAATTTTTTGTCTGATTGTCTCTCCACTGATAACAGTGAAGTGTTGAAGCCCCTAATATTTATATTTGTTTCACAGCTGAAGTTCTAATAATTTATATTTGTATTATGTTCTAATCTTTTAGATCTAATAATGTTTGCTTCATATGACTGGGTGTTCCAGGGTTGAGTGTATATATAATTATAGCTGATATATCTTCTTGTTGGATGAACTGATACTTTCATCATTTTATAGTGACCTTCTTTATCTCTTTTTACAGTTTTTAATTTTTTTTTTTTTTTTTTTTTTGTGGTACTGGGGATTGAACTCAGAGGCATTCTATCTCCGAGTTACACCCCCAGCCCTATTTTTTTATTCTTTTTTTTGAAACCGAGTCTCACTAAGTTGCGGAGTGCCTCACTAGGTAGCTGAGGCTGGCCGCGAACTCGGATCCTCCGGTCTCAGCCTCCCGAATGCTGGGATTACAAGCGTGCGCCACCACGCCCGGCTACAGTTTTTAATTTAATGTCCATTTTATGTGATATAATTATAGCTACTGTTGTTTGCTTATTGTTTCTATTTGCATTATATATCTTTTTCCATCCCTTTAACTTGTCTTTGTGTTTTTAATTTCTTATAAGCAGCATATCATTGGGTCCAATTTTTATTATTATTAATAATTCAGCCAGTCTATGCCTTTTAATTAGGAAATTTAATCTATTTACATTCAGAGTTATTATTGGTAAATAAAGACATTCCTTTCATTTTGTATAATTTTTCTGGTTGTTTTCTATACTCTATTCCTTTGCTCTTTTTTGTTCTTCATCTTTGTTGTTTGTATATTTATAGGGTTTGATTTTTTTACTCTTTTATGTGCCTTTTCTATTGTTGAGTTTTGTATTTTTGTATGTTTTCATGATGACAGTTATTATCCATTTACTTCTAGTATAGGTCTCCTTTAAACCTTTCTTACAGGGTTTGTCTGGTGTTGAATTCTATTAACTTTAATTTGTCTTGGGAAGTCTTTATTTCTTCCTTATTTTTGAAGGATAGCTTTGCTGGGTATAATATTTTTCTTTGGACTTTTTTTTTTTTTCTTTCAAGACTTTGAATAAATCATATCATTTTCTCCTGGCTTGTAAAGTTTCTGATAAGAAGTCTACAGTTAGTTTAATAGGAATGCCTTTATAAATTACTTAAAACTTTTTTCTGTTTTTATGAATTCTTTGACTTGTAACTTTGAAAGTTTGAATATGCAATATGCCATAAAGAGAATCATTTTAAATCAAATCTATTAGGAATCCTTTGAAATTATTGTACCCAGATATCTATATCTTTACCAAGATTAAAGTTTTCAGCAATTATTTCATTGAATAGATTTCCCTACACCTTTCCCTTTCTCTTGTCTTTCTGGAACACCCAACAATGAGAATGTCTGCTCAGTTAATGTAGTTCCATAAGTCATGAAGGTTTTTATCCTTCTTTTAATTTTTTCTTTTTAAAATATGACTGTTTTATTTTAAAATAACACAGTAAATTATATTTCTTCTGCCTGAGAAGCTTTTTCTTATTCTGCTAAGTCTCTCATCTGTACTTTTTTTCTTATTTTTCTTATTCATTTATTTCCATGATTTCTGGTTGGTTCTTTTATGTGATCTATACCTTTTTGAGGAATGTCTTATTTATATCATGAATTGTCTTCCTGATTAAATTGTCTGTCTGTATTTGCCTATATCTCATTAAGTTTCTTTAGAAGTCATTCTTTCAAGTTCTTTGTCAATTCATCAATTTCCTTCCCATGAAGTCTGTTACTAGAGAGTTATTGTGTTCCTTTGGAGGTATCACTTTACCTTGTGTCCCTACATCAGTATTTGTGTATCCAGTAGGTCAGGTGCCTCCACCAAATTTATAAAGTGACCTTTATTTAAAAAAACAAACAAACTTCCTATTGGTGATGTGTCCTAGGATGTCAGTTGGATATGCTGCATTGACTTTGGTTCCAGGTAGGTGCTAGTTCCAGTATAGTGTTCATGTAGTTTCTTCAACTATAATCTACATTGGTGATGTATGCAGGTGTCTCAGCAGCCCAGAATGAAGGAGTGTAGAATTGTACCACCAACTGTGATGCAGCTCCCTTAGGCACAGTAGATTTTCAGGCAGCTATGGACATGGTGCACCTGGCTGCAGGTACAGGTACTCATAGGTTTCTGTAGGTCATGTGAACATAGAGCATGTGGGTGGGCCCAGCTGGTTGTGGAGTAAGATGTCTATGTACTACACAATGGACTCAGTACACTTGTCAGTGTCAAAGGGCTATGTGGGTGACTTTGTGGAGACTTTGGGCCAACCTACTCAGAGAGCTCTGCCTAGCCTCTTCTCAGGGCCAAGTGTGAGTAGGACAGAACACCTTCTTCTCAGGGACTCAATAGGTCATACTTCCAGGCTGTTCAGCTGATTTGGGGAGCCAGAGAAAGATGGACAGGGTCACACAGTTGCTTTCCAGGGGATTCTATGGACTGAGCACTTCAGAAAAGACTGATTGGCTTCTTCCCAGAGTTGTGAACTGGTGGGAACGGCCATGTCTCTGCTTTCCTGGGGCAGGCGGCCTAGCTATGTTCCTGGGCTGAAGATTCCAGCACTACTTGGCTGCTTCCTGGGAGTCCCAGCAAGTCAAGCCACTCAGGGATGGTTGTCTGGCTGCTTCCTGGGGCTGATAATCTAAATGAATGGATTTTTAAAGATTTAAGAATATCTTGCAAATAAGTCAAAGGAAGTGTGGCTTTTTTATGTGCTTTCCTGTATCACTGTTTTTGAACTTAAGTAGTTCTAACAACTCAATGAACATATTTAATTCTGCAACTATGCATCATTTTTCTGACTGGTCTATTTTCCAGAAGGCAAGAGCCTGTCTTTTTTTAAATTTAAATTGTTTGTAATACAGCACATAAATTGCCATTAAACATGGCAATGCAATGAGAACCTCTAGAAGGAACAGGTGGGATTGCTTCCCATTTTTTTCTTATGACTTTGAGAATAAATCTCCCCCAAATGACACCTTTCTCCTTCAAACACTTCAGTTGTATATTTTATAACTTTTACATATGTCATTTTTACATGACAGTCACAGCTCCCACCTGGAGTTTTGCAACACTGTCCGCATGTTACCTTTTTTTTTAGAATATGCATGTTTTATTCTGAATAATTTTGCATAATAAAAATGAAAGTACAAAATAATTAAGACACAAAATATTTTAACAAGCTGAAATAAATCATGAAAGAAAAAAGCAGAAATGCAATCCAGAGAAGAGTCTTTCTTATAATAGTTTAAAAACATCCTTCCAGGTTCACTAATGAAGAGACCTGAAGGTTAAAATCTAAATCTAATATCAAAAGTCTAAATAATCTACAATTCATTACATAGGCCACTAATACTGATGTTGAGGTCCACTATACTCAAAAAGTGAAGTTAAAATAACAAAAAAATCATGCAAATTATTTAATAAGTCACAAAATTTTGACAAGCTAAGAAAAGCTTTGAGAACACTGAGATTCCCTACTAGATATTTCAAAAAGGATCAACACATTTCACTTCTTCTCATGTTCATTTAGTCATTATTTGTTCATTCTATCAACAACATTCATTCAACATCGGTGATGGGCCATAAAGTTCTAAGAGCTTAGAATGTATAGGAAGTTAACAGATAAAAAACTCAACTCTTCAATGTGATTGATATACATATAGTAAGTAGAATAGGGGAAGGTATACAAAACAAAGGGGAGGGAGTTGAAAATTTTAATAAGGTAGTCAGAAGAAACCACACTAGAAAGGTAGGTTTGAAAAAGAAACTAAATAAAAAGAGTTATATATGTCAATATCTACCTAATAAAGAGTTATTTATTCCTCTAAAGGTATAAATGTGATTAGTGCTAGCACTGAGGCATATTACAATAGTTTCCTAAGCTAATCAAGGTATTTCCCAAATAGCTACAATTAGTACTAGTTATATTTCCTGTACCATCTTTTTGCTGTTCTTTTTTGCCTGATAACACCACAATTGAAAAGGGGAATTAAAAAAAAAAGAAAATGGGAAGGAACATTGATCTGTCTGTATTTTAAAAGGTTAACAAAACATAAGTCCCATTTATAGTAATTTTGTTTAAAGAAAAAGACTACATAGAAAATACATCTTATTGTGATAACGCTAATATTATAAGGGTAATACAGGTTGACTAAATAGTCATTGATCTAAAAACAGAATTTTTAAGCAAAACTAATGATCTATTAAATTATCTACATGTTCCTCTTTTATATAAATGGTCAAAAATGGTTGAAATATTTTATTTATATGACAACTTCTAGGAAATGAAGATTTATGGCAGAAAAAGCTACAAGTAGCCATAATAATCAATGCGTTTATTGTTTCCATTTGATAGCATTCCAACACAGGCCAAAACATAAACTGTAAAGATCACTGAACTTTATTGTAACAGCCCAAAATGTGTATGCATGTATGTGTATAGTTGCACTGACTCCTTAATGTTTTAAAGAAGTCTCTTTGTCTCTCTCACATGTGTAGACACACACAGTCCACTTCATTTTGGCTTTATAGCTATCTGCTGAGTAGTAACACACACATGCATGCACACTCATTTATCACTTGGATTTGAGTAAGTACCATAGTAAATGTATAGTTTTTCTGACAAAGAAAAGAGTCACTTGAAGTGGACTGTGTTTGTCTACACATGTGAGAGAGACAAAGAGACTTCATTAAAACATTAAGGAGTCAGTGCAACTAATTCTTTATTTTATCTAAACCTGAATTCTTCCACCTACAAATAATACATCACTTTCTTTTATGCAAAGTTCCATCTCTAAGAGACTAGTCTCAGGAATACTAGGAATCCTAAAAATCCTTTTGTTATTTCTGGGAACAACAGTACACCTAGCAATATCAGCAATCACACTTGGGGTGGGAATGTAGATGGTACTGTTAATCTTAACTCAGGGAATGGGGTCATCTTTAGATAGACATAAGGAGAGGGTAGAGAACCCACACCACTTTCAAATCTATTGAGAAAAACACCTCCAAATGTACGGGAAAAATCATTGCTACCAAATAAAGAGATGTGTCTTTTTTTAAGTTGAAAAAATACTAAAGTACTGGGATGTATTTTAGTGTGTCCACATTAAGCGATAGAAACACAGAATAGATGAGTTCCAGATCTCAAATCTTCTTTTCTGAAATGATTATAAAAACAGATCCTAAGTCACAGAAATGTCTGGTCATGAAGAAAGGCTCAAAAGCCCAACTGATCAGAGTTTTCTGAGTGACCCTATTGCAGGAAATGGATCTTTCAGTAATGCTGCACAAGTTGATAACTTGTACAGTAGAACTCTATGAGAAAATAAAGACATAAACACCCCCCAAAAGTTTATTAAATATCTACTGAGTGATATGCTGTCCCCTGAGTACTATGGATACAGAGAGAAGTTACAACTCCTGACTACAGAGAAGACCCAGTCTAATGAGTGTAAAAGGAATAAACATATACTATAAGACAAAAAAATAAGAAAAACAAATCATCTGCTTGTTTGTTAGCAAAACAAACAGGTGATTTGGGAAGCCAATAAAAGGAATAAGTTGAATGCTTTCATCGAATGACTCTGACACAGAATTTGAAGAATAATAAACTCTTTAAGACTTCTTACCAAAACAAAACAAAAACCACCACCACTACAAATCTTCCTTCTTTGGAGCTTGCTGCACGTTTTCTTAAACCTTATGTAAATAGATAGATTTACAAAACTCTAACTTACGACCTAAAGATAAGAGAATATACTGATTGAGAAGCAAAAGGCAGACTGAGTATGGTGTCACACACCTATAATCTCATCATTTGGGAGGCCGAAACAGGGGGATCACAGGTTCAAGACCAGCCTTAGCAACTTAGTAGGATTCTCAGCGACCTATGGAGACCCTGTTTCAAAACAAAACAACAACAAAAAAATAGGGCTGGGTGTTTACCTCAGAGGCAGAATTCCCCTAAATTCAATCCCTAGTCCTACAAAAGAATTTTTTTTAAGTAAAAGGCAATACTAAAGAAAACCATATTAAAAGTACATGCCAACACTATCCAATTTTTAAGTAAGCATGGTGATTTGGCATTTATTCTTTGAAAATATGCAACATTCACAAAGAATTTTTGAGAAAATTCTCAATTTAATAGCCAAAGACTAAGGTAAGAAATGTGTGGCTACTTACTACTAATGAAACAGGAATAATTCTCTTCCGTATATTTCCTTTTAGAATTTGAGACAAAATGAACACAAAACCAATAGATGAGAAGTTCAGAAAGAAGAGAAAGGCAATGTATAGAGCCCTAGGAGTAACACCATCTTTTGTAAGGAAAAATAGTGGAAAGGCCATAGAAAAGGGTCTAAAAATCTGTTGATTATTTTTTCAATGTGTCAGTTAGTTGGGGAAATTCAGGCATATTTCTCTGTCGTATTAAAGAAATTCTGAGATTGGCAGACAAAAGCCGTAATGGCAATTCTACAGTCATCAGGAGCCCAGGGTCCTTTGCGTTTTCTAATCCCAAAGCTTATTTTTGCTTTAGTATCCAACGACTGCTAGAGATCTAGTCATAACAGCCACATTCCAGAAAACAAAGAGGGACAGAGGAATTTCAACAGAAAATTGTCCTAACATCTTCTATTAACACCTCATTGTTCATGCCTATTGTCAAAGAAGATTGAATGATATAGTTTTTAATTGCCAATGGTTAATAAAGAAAATGGAAGGATAGACATGGGACAGCCCATTTTATAATATCATTATTGAGTGAAAAGATTAATTGCATTCTTTTGCCTAATAGAAAAATAGCTATAGCTATTTTTTCCTCTTTTATGATGATGATAAAAAAGCTAACTAGGTGTTTAGCATGTTAGTGCTCTAATTATTTAACATGTATCAATTTATTTTATCCTCACAATCACCCTATAAAATAAGTATTTTATACTTATTTACAGGAAAAAAAACCAAAGCATAGCTAGGTTAAGAAATTTTCTTAAATTCATAGAACTGGCAAATGTCAGAGCCAGGATTTTAACTCAAGTAGTATGCTTAGGTCTATAGAATACAAGCTACATTATGAGTGAAATAGTATTTTGGGGGGAGGGGTATTGGGCATTCTACTTCTGAGCTACACTCCTAGCCCTTTTTATTTTTTTATTTTGAAACAGAGTCTTGCTAAATTGCTGAGATTGGTCTCGAATCTGCAGTCCTCCTATATCAGCCTCCCAAGTATTGGGATTACAGGTGTGCACCTCTGTGCCTGACATAGTCTTTTTTTTTTTTTTCCAGTACTGGGGATTCAATGCAGGGGAGTTCTATCTCTGAAATATATTCCCACCTTATCTATCATCTATCTAGCTATCTATCTATCTATCTATCTATCTATCTATTTTTGAAAGAGTCTCACTAAGTTGCTGAAGCTGACCTCGACCTCGAACCTGCAATCCTCTTGTCTTAGCCACCCAAGTACTGGAATTATAGTCGTCCACCACCATACCCAGCCCATCGTAGTATTTTTAATTAAAGAGAAATAACCCTCCAATCATATATATATATATATATATATATATATATATATATATATATACACACACACACACACATGATTTGGGAAAATAGAAATGTGCTGAAAATTACAGTATTTTGCTATGTTAGCTATATTTTTTTCCTGAGTGTCAAGAATCTGTGACTTTCCTCTTCAAACATCTCTGAATTTTCAAACTCCTCATCATAGATGAGAATTTCTTTCGTAATGAGAAAGAAAAAAATGTCTAGTAAAAATAAGGATGTCACTAAGATGAAAAGAAGGAAAAACCTAACGGTAAGCAGGAAAGCCTAACAATAACAAAGGTATAAAAAAGTATGCAAGCCCAACAATCTAAGCATGATAAATGGGAGGTTGAGGGCAACATACTCTTTGTAAATACTGACACCAACCAACTATGGACGCATACAAAGCTGCATCAGTTATGGCACTTCAATGGAAGTCTCTCTACAGGAAAACACTGTTGATCACTAAGCTTTCTTTAAATAGGCATCGACTTAAGTGCTGGATGTTTAAACATGCACATTAAATTCATCTCAGCCAAGCACAAATTCTAATAACAATGTCTCCTGGAAATACCACCTTGTGATTCAACAATCTTTAAGAGATATTTCAATCCAGTTGACAAAGAATGATTAACAAAAGACCAAAAGGTATGGGGGAAATAGGGGAGACTTCTATGGCCAAAAGACTAACTTTTGCTTAATGACAAGCTTTATTGCTCTCAGTGTGATAAAGAGAAAGTCTTTCTGTTAATGGAAAAGAAAAAAAAAGGTTCTGGTAACTATTACCAGGGTGGCTGACTAAGCATTGTACAAGAATACACTTTATTTTATAGGTCTTTTATGCAGTCATTACAGTATAAGCAGTGGCAATTGAACACTATTGAGCCTAAATTTGGGTTTGGGGTCTTTTGCATCAACAAAAAACAAGACCGATAAAACAAGTCATTAAAAAAAAAAAGCCTTTCTAAGAATTAATTGTATTGCAAGACCTATTCAATTATAGAACTCATAAGAGCTGAGAATAATTTTAGAAAATAATTATTTCACCTTATTCCCAAGTTATAGACTTCCTGAACAAAGAATTACCAACTGGGGAAATGAATAGAAATGATATCAGCAGGGCCTTGGAAAGCTGAGCTACAGTGTTCTGCTCCACTTCAAGGGGTGGATGGAATTAGATGAAGAATGAGATCTGAATTGGAGGGTGAGAAGTCACCTCAGCCATGAAGACAAAGCTCCTCTTCCAAAAGAAGGAAGCTAGAATGGGTCAGTCTCACAGAGCTCAGAATGCAAGATCAGTGTGTCTAAGAAATAAAGCAGACATTCAGATGCTGAGTTTACTACAGGCCACTTGAGTGTGTAAAACCAAGCATGTGCATCTGCCCACCATACCAGCTTTCCTGGGAGTTTTCTAGTCCTACCTCTCATCCAGGTGGAACTACTCAAATCTGAGCCTTTTCTGGGATCCCCTCCCAGTCAGAAAGTGGAAATTAGGCATATTCATTTCAATGTTTTTCACCTGTAAGTGATATTTTCATATTATTTTTCTCAAATTAAAAGGCTTTGAAGGGAACTCTTATTGCATTTCACTCATGCTTGTGAAGAAAAAGGAAATAATATCCTTTTTTTTATTTTGTCAGATATTTTTCAAAGCGTGTCAAAGAACCACACTTCTTAGGAAAGCACTTATTTGGATCTGAAGTTAATACTATTGAATATTCTAAACTGATTATGATATGTGGTTTCTATGCTCTTTTCATTTGCTTTAAGAGGAGATATAATGGGAAAATAAAAATGCCTTTCCTTCACTTGTTCTAAACAAAGCCTTTATTGGTGTATATATAACAAAGCTTCACTACTGCAGATCCTTTTGTGGAGTAATCTTTGTATTTCTAAAGTAGAGCAAAAATTGTGCAGGATACACAGGACAGCTTCCCTCTCAATGGTAGAACAACTTGAGCTGACTCCACAAATTTAGACATCATTTGTAAAATCATCCTGTTTTCCAATTTTCAAGCATTGTTTGTGTGTGATCTTTATTTGAGGAAGTGATCTTAACTGTTCTGCAGGCATGGCCTTCAAAGGAAAGCACTGCAGGTAACTTGTGAGATTTAGCATCTCGCCCCTTATTAGTGGAGAGGTGCACAGAGCATAGCAAAGGTTGTTAGCTGTCCCCCTAAATCTCCTCCCTTCCCCCCGCACTAACTGGAGTATTGACAATGCAGATGAATTCTAGAAAGGAAGACTACATTAACTAGCCTCTCTTGCAGTGAAGAGGAGGAAGAATATGTACAAAGTTTGTACCAATAAAACATAAGCAAAAGCTTGCTTTGACAGTGTCTGTGAACTGTCCCTAAAATTTAAATGCCGAGCATGCCTTGCCTCATTTCTTTTTCAATTCTTCCTTTAAGCCTGGACTCTAAAACATGGATAGCATCATCTTAGACTTTGAGAATAGCAGCCATTCTCTAGAATCAAACAGCAATGAACTAGAAGGTTGGCTCCCTAGGGATTCTGTGAAGCAGATCTACCTGGTAAAACTTTCAGACTTTTGTATGGAGATAAAAACAGTTCCTGTTGCCCTCCCCCTGGTATATTCATAGGACTTGGTCTTTTATTCATACGTCCATAGTCAAATATTTTTTCTCCAGGGGGTTCCCTGTTCACCCTATATAATTTACAATCCTACCTCATTATTTCTTTTCATCTTGCCCTCCTTTACCTCTTTTTTTTAACGACTTAATACATCACACATTTTCCTATTTATTTTTCATCTTGTCTACTAAAATATATGGTTCAGTGAAGGCAAAAAAATGTTTTATCAATTCATATACTCAGCAACTAAATCCATGGCTCACATATCTTTTACATATTGTCAAATGAATGAAACCCAAGTCACAGCACAGAGATGACAAAATGAAGGCCTGATCACATGGGGTGGAGGTAGTCATAGCGCCTCTGTGATTCATGTTCCTTTCATGATATTTGAGCACCCAGTTTATGCCAAGCACTGAAACAAGATCCTTACATGGAACATCTGATATAATCCTAGCAAGAACCTACCTCAGTGGGTAATACTATTCCATTTGTATACACGAGGAACCTGAAGTACTAAAGAGAATTTTGAGCAAGTTACTAAAGCAAGTGAGACAAGGACTGTCTTAGGGTCCCATGACCAAACTGGGTTGCCTCTATTTCATGAGAAAGAATGACACAGGTGAGGCAGGGAGAGAAGCAACTTCACCAGTGTTGAAAACTAAGAACAGTTACAAAAAATAAGGTCTCAGAAGGGGCTTTCTCTTCTATGTATGTAAACTGACTGAAAAAAAAAATCTTATAAGCAAAGTTGCTTGAAGATCCTAAGAAAACAGTAGTCACTAATAAAATACACAAGGACACTAGTGAATAGCGTGCCTAGACCAGACTTCCAGCCACATTCACAAACAACCACAGCTGTGCCCTCTGTGCGCTGCTTTGTAGTCTGCTAAATAAGCATCTTCTAAGAGTGAAATGAATCCAAGGAAGCCAAAACAAGCAAAAAAAAAAAAAAAAAAAAACTTAGAAATTATTCCCATATCTTCATTTTTTCAATAAGAACTAACTAAAACAATTACTTTATTTTTATCCAAAAAATTCACAAGCTGAAGGTGATAAAAACAGGTATTTGCTCACTCTTTTTATATTAGTTCTTTGCAGGTCCATGTGAGTAAATATACTGCTATACACACAACTGTATATGGAATAAAGTAGCTATAGCTTTAAACCCTCTCCAATAAACATACTAATATTATTATTAACAATCCTTCCAAATTCCCCTCTAGTTTCTCTGGATATGAGCAGAACATGTGAAAATATATGACTTCTATTCAGTCAAATAGAAGTGAATTCAAATATCTGACCCTACTTGTGACATATTTGTGAGTAAATTACCAAACATCTCTAATTACTGGTTAGTAGTTTCTCTGTCAGCAAAACGAGACAAATATTCACCTTGCAAGGATTGTTAGCATCAAGAAATAGAAATAACAATATATGTAAAGTGGCTGGCATGTATATGGTACAGAGGATTGTTCAACAAATACTAGTCACCATTATAATAGTTCTAAAAAGACCACAAAATCTTACCTTAACACTCTACTCTCTTGGGAAATCAATTCTACTTCCTTGTGTTTTCCCTCCAAGAACTCAAGGAGATAGAAAGAAAGCAGTGTATAGATTTTTTTCTCTTATTCAGATAAGAGGTTCTTAGAACTTATTCTTCAAGATGCTTTATTTGGTACACTATTCCAACTCAGCCTCCCCAAGTACTAGCCTTTTCTTTTGATCAAAGAAAATCTAACCCACACATTATAATTCTATCAAAAGTTCTATAGCAAGAAAATTTTGATGCAAAAGTATGCAGAATTTGAAAATTTTGAAAGAACCTGATCACAGAAGATGCGAATGTTTCTTCCATAAACATATTTATTCCCTTTCGTACTGAATAATGTTCCAGATGTTTTTGGGCAACACTCCTCCAGTGCAGCTGGTGTCTACAGCAGTGTACCTGGGATGCTGTGACACTTTAGTCATTCTAAGAGATGTGCTAAATAAAATTGCATGCAAGATGTTCATCTGGGCTATCAGCAATTAGCTGATTAAAATGGAATGATTACTGGCGAAATTGAAAAATGGCCACTTAAGCATGTGTTCATGACACATAAAAACATAGGACCAGATATTAGTAAGAAATTTGCTTTCAAAGTGCCATTTGTTGTGAAAGTGCCACCATAGCAAAGAGATACACTCCCAGGGATTCATTAGATTACATGTTTATAATCTGGTCTCCTGGTAATATAATCATACCAGACTTCGCCTTACCCCAAATGTTCCCTCACCCTAATGAGTTCAAGGCCACATGGTCCAAGTTTTTGTTTCAGAGAAATAAAGTAGCATATTCAAGGTGAAAATATTTCATATAATATAAATATAAAAGCCACAATAATGAACATAATATTGTTTTTTGTAAAATACTGAGATAGAGGCAGCTCCTAACTGCTAATCCTTCCTCTTGTACACAAAATTCTTGCTTATCTGTCCAAATATAAGGATTGCTCCATCTCCTATAAACTGCTAAATGCATCATATCTATTGGGCCTTCCCATTAGCGTTTCAAGTGGTTCAAGACTCTCTCAGCTTATGGGAGACAAAATCGTTCCTCAAACGTGTGACCCAGGTGCCCCTCCAATCTTCCTCTGGTTTTCTTTTCCCATCTATCTCCTCTTTGCATCCTAAAATAATCTCTCAGATCTAAAACAGAATTTTCTTCTACGAATACACACAAGCTTAGTGCCCTATGACCACTTTGTTTAAGCTATCTTGCATACATAAGATAGAAATTTATATTAACACAAATCTTGCCCCCTCACATCTAAAGAAGCAAATACTTAATTTAACTAAACTGTACCTAATACTGTAGCAAACACAAGTCACTCAATAAATACGTATGATTTCTCCTATTCTGTATTTGGATGTTTAGCGCGTTTATTTTCATATTGCCTTTCAATATGACTATTTAAAGCTATAAATTTCTTACAAAGTATTATTTTAATGGTATCCCATGAGTTTTTACATGTAGAATTTTCATTTTTGTAGAATCTAAGTTCTTCCCATTATGATTTTTAATATGTGGGTTATGTAGAAATACATTCCTAAATTTCAAAATATATTCAGGTATATGCAACAGATTTGTAATTTTATTGAATTATGATCAGTTAAGATGATCTGGAGGAAATCACTTTTATGTAACTTTTTTGAGATTTGTTATATTATCTAGTACTTGGTCAATTTTAT
>PVLC010014590.1:0-38985 GCA_004027655.1 Graphiurus murinus | reverse complement strand
GAGGAGGAGGAGGAGGAGGAGGAGGAGGAGAGCTCGGAAGAAGATAAATCCTTCCGGGGCACACCCCTAGTGAACTATTTCTCTAACTAGGTCCTACCTCTCAGTAGTCCCTTCAGCTTTCAACTGGATTAATCTACTAATAAAGTCAGAAGCATCATGGCCTAAAAGCCCCACCTCTCAGCCTCGCTGGACCAGGGACCATGTTTCAGTGCATGTGCTTTGGGGGGCAGTCCAGACCCAAACAATAACAAGGAGTCTCTGTAAGACTTCCTGAAAAGATTCTCCAAATGTCAGCGTGGCCTCTGGCTTCATATAAAGCATCTTAGCATATATTAAAAAGTTCAAAGTGGGGAGGGGGAATGTAGCTGCATGCCTAGCATGTATGAGGCCTGGGATTTGATTCCCAGCACCTAAAAAAAAAAAAAACAAATTAAAGCTGAAATTATAGAACTTTTAGGAGGAAATATCTGCCCAAATTTCTGCTATTTGGGGATAGGCAAAGTTTTCTTATATAAAACTCAAAAAAGCATGAAACAATCCCCCATGAAGCATTTCTTAGCTTCCATAATCAAGTGAGCTCAACTCTCATAATAAACCACACATGCACACACACACACACACACACACACACACACACACACACACACGCGTGCGCCCCATAATGATTTTTCCATCATCAAAGGTGGCAAATACAATGGAGAGGCCGTAAGATTATGATGAAGCCAATAAAACACCCCATCACCTCATGCACCTCGTGAGGCGGCAGCTGTGGTTCAGTGAGAGCACAGAGTGTTCCTCACGGTTGTGGAGATGCTAGTGAGAAAGCACCTCATGTTCTGCCAGTCGTATAAAAGTACAGCATGTGCTGTGATGTACAGAGCAGGATACTTTTTTTATTTTTTAGTGGTTTTTTTTTTTTTTTTTTTTTTTTGCGGTACTGGGGATTGAACTCAGGGGCATTCTACCTCTGAGCTATACCCCCAGTCCTATTTTTTATTCTTTATTTTGAAACAGGGTCTCACTAAATTGCAGAGGGCCTCACTAGGTAGCTGAGGCTGGCTGCGAACCCGGATCCTCCAGTCTCAGCCTCCTGAATGCTGGAATTACAGGCGTGCGCCACCACGCCCGGCTCAGAGCAGGATACTTGATAATGAAGCATATCACTAGCTTATGCACTTACTATATGATACATTTAATCATTTTTTACAGTGTACCTTTCTACTTATTTCTCTTTAAAGTTTGCTATAAAACAGTACGCTGGGTCATGCCAGCAGCAGCCTCGTGTGTCTCGTGTTTATCCGACTCCTGGTCCCGATTGCATCAAGGGGGCATGCTCAGTAATTAATTGACCAACACCATCGAGGTTTATGGAAATATATTCTCTGATGTTCGCACAACAACAAGGCCTAATGATGTATTTCTCAGAACTTAGTCCCATCCTTTAGCCGTGTGTGTGTGTGTGTGTGTGTGTGTGTGTGTGTGTGTGTGTGTGTAAAATCTCCTACTGGATGAGTATTTTCTTAGTATGCATGAGACCCTGGGTTCAGTCTCCAACAATGCTGACTACAATTAATAATAGCGTACCGAACATTTCCTATGGGTTCTGTTTCTCTGGAGAATTCTGAATTCTGACAAATATAGATGTAGAATACCTTGTAACTCACACTGCTGGTGGAGATGTAAAATGGTACAGACATTAAAAAAAAAAAAACAAAACCTATTTGGCAATTTCTTAAAAGTTTCTTACCTAACCACTAACCACCCAGCAATTTCACTCCTAGATATTTACCCAAAAGAAATCAATATGGGTCCAAACAAAGATGTATACAAAGATTCAACTTTACTTATCTTGACTGTGACCTAGAAACAACCCAAATGTCCAATCTGAATAGATAAAAGCTAGAATATACAATATAATATTATTCAATAATAAAAGTGAACAAACAGTAAGTCTAGGCAACTATGGATGGGCAAAAATGACAGGCAGAAGAGTACATGCTGGTTGGTTTCTTTCATATAAAATTGTACAAAATTAGCCTTCGCCTATGACAACAGAGAGCAGATACATAATTGCTTGAGACCAAAGATAGGGAGAAGTGGACTGTGATAAAAAAAAAAAAAGAGAGAGAGACACCAGGAAATTTGGGGGATGATGAAAATGTATAATATCTTGCTTGTGATAGTAGTGATGTGAGTGTATTCATTTGTCAAAATTCATTAAGTCAGATATATTGGCGCACACCTGTAATCCTAGTACTTGGGAGGCTGAGACAAGAGAATCACAAGTTCAAGACCACCATCAGCAATTTAGTGAGACTCTCAGCAACCTAGCAAGACCCTGTTTTCCAAATAAGAAACAAACAAAAAAAGGCTGGGGTGTAGCCCAAAGGTAGAGGGCTCCTGGGCTCAATCTCCAGTACCACACACATATACACACACAAACACACACACACACACACACACACACACACACACCATTGAACTCTACTTTAACGGCTGAATACAGTTTGTCATTCATATAGAAATTATACCTCAATAAAGCCCATTACATTTTGGAGAGGGAATTATATTACTTATCCTTGTATTACTTGTCCTCTTTGAGGAGGCTAATTTGCTGCAGGATTTCTTCCTGTCTAGTAATAAGTTTCCCAGTAAGCATTTGGGGACCGCTTCCTCTTATCTTTCCCTCAATTGAGATAAAATATACCCTGTGAAATCTGAATCTCAACGAGATTCTGCAGGTTCGTTGCAGCCTGATTCCCAATAGCTGAAATGTAGAAGCAACATAAATGTCCATCAACCCGTGAATGGGTAAAGAAACTGTGATATATATGTACACGATGAAATACTACTCAGCAATAACAAGAATGAAATTCTATCATTTGCAACCACGTGGATGGAATCAGAGATTATTAAGTGAAATAAGCCGGGCACAGAAAGACAAGTAGTACATGCTCTGACTCATGTGTAGAGTCTTAAAAAGTTGACACATAGAAGCAGAGTCCAATGGTGGTTACCAAGAGCTGGGGGAGTGAGGAGAACAGAGATGTTGGCCAAATGCCGCAAAGCTTCGGATAGACACAATAGAGATCTGTTGAGCAACACACTGACTACAATTAATAATAGCATATTAAACTTGAAAATTGCCAAGAAAATACATCTTATATGTTCTTTACCACAAAAACTGATACGTATTTGAGATGACAGATTTAATTCATTTCTTATGATTCAATCATCCCTTGTGTCAACCTGTATCAAAACATCACATGGTATATTGAAAGCATATAAAATTTTTTTTCTTTATCAGTTATTCCTTAATAAAGCTGGGGCCAGAGGACAAAATAGCCCTCCAACCACCCTCAAATTCACTAAGATACTTAGCCAGGAATAAGTCCCCTGAAAACTACCTCTGCAGGAGGCCTTCCAAACTGTGAGCTGTCCTGGAAAAATGTAACCATTCTCCTTCTGCAAAGGGGCCTACGCTGCCTTCATTTGGAGAAGAGCCTGAGTCAAGAAAAAGGATTGCACTGCAGCGTGATCACTGGAAGGAACCCAATGCACCATCTCATTCTCAGCAGTTCTGCTGGCTCTGAGCTAGGCCCCTGTTGTAGTACATACCTGTGATCCCAGATTTTGGATGACTGAGACCGGAGGATTATAGGTTTGAGGACAGCTTCAGTCAGACAATCAAAAATATGTCTACTAAGTGCCACATGCTACACCTTCAACTAATTTCACTAACAGTCTAATTTATTCAGAGCTTCCTATGTCCCAATTCATGAGAATTGTATATAAATGAATCATCATAGCAACCTTATAAAGTGGGGACTATGGCTATCTCCATTTTATGACTGGCACATAGAAGGTTGGGATAGGTTGGTGATTTCTTCATTGTTGTGGAACCCAGTATTATACGACCACAGAAACCATTAAACCGTTGTCACACATTAGCAGTGCATGGTGGTACTCACCTGTAATCCCAGTACTTGGAAGGCTGAGACAGGAGGATAAATACAAGGCCAGCCTCAGCAACTTAGTGAGAACCTCAGCAACTTAATGAGTACTTGCTTCAAAATAAAAAATAAATAGCTGGGCATGGTGGTGCATACCTGTAATCCCAGTACTTGGGAGGCTGAGACAGGAGGATCGAAGATTCGAGGACAGCCTCAGCAACTTTAGTGAGATTTTCAGCAACTTAGCAAGACCCTGTTTCCAAATAAAAAATAAAAAAACAGGGTTGGGGTTATAGTCCAGAGGTATGATGCCCCTGGGTTCCATCCCTAGTACCATAAATTAATTATTAATTAAAATATAAATAAATAAAAAGGGCTAGAGGGAGCGAGGGTCTGTATAGGTTGGAGGTAGAATGCCCTTGGGTTCAAACACCAGTACAAACAAAACAAAAACATTGATGTATGTTGCTCATTCCTGAGCATGACACAGAAGCCCCATACTAAGCTTGCAGGGAAGTGGGGCTCTGGTCTATTTGCGAAGGCTCTGGAAAGAACCTCTCGTATTCGCCTCTCTCTCTAATCTGTGCCTTTCCACCTAAGAATCCCTAGCCTTTGTAATTAGCAGAATGCTTCCAGGATGATTGTGCACGTCTCCCCAAACTCCTAGATTCTGAATAGAAGAGACATGAGTGAGCTGCTTTTATGCTTTTAAGCTTCCATAATAAAGTGTTAGAGAAGGGAACAAGACGATGTCGTTCATTCTTTCCATCATTTGCTTAGTCATTTCACCTCCATTTAAATACTTTAGAACAGCTACTAAGCCAAGCCAATGTGTTGGTGCCAGGGATACATCAGATCCTGTTCTCCAAGTGTCCGGGCTGATAACTATCACCTCCTTCCACGCCTTCCTTGTTATTGGCCAAATTCCACCTCTTGGTTGGGATCATTCATCACAGCCGGCCACTGCCAGCCCTGGCCCTGGTGTGACTCTGGGCCCGGCTTCTCTAATGGGGGGAGGACAGTTCACTTAAGAAGGGGGGTCCCTGTGGATTGATCAAATAATCATTCCGGAAAGGACACGTCTCCCCTTTCCTGTTCTCCCCACCCTCTTCAATGAGCTGTAAGGAAATAATGGGTTGGGACTCGCCTGCCCCAGGGACCCTTTACAAAGTTGTTCCTACCCAGCCCTCTTGCTTTTCAATGGAAAGAAAATGGGTGGAGTGGCTCTCTTACACAATTTCAAAATTGAGTTCAGTCCTATGAGATAGATTCTAAGTTACATCATAAATAATGGTATGGGAACACAGAGATCCCAGACAAAGAAACATAAACAGCCTGTTCCTAAAAATCCTGGTGTGTGAGCAAAC
Source organism: Graphiurus murinus (assembly GCA_004027655.1). Lineage (NCBI taxonomy): Eukaryota > Metazoa > Chordata > Mammalia > Rodentia > Gliridae > Graphiurus > Graphiurus murinus. The sequence continues at coordinate 33,665 of PVLC010014590.1, read as the reverse complement.
ACAAACACAGGATTGGTTAGAGAGGATAAGCTCCCCTGAGAAGAAGCAAGTTCCGGAAAGTGGGGCCTTGGCTCCAGGCTCAGTCGACCGTGAGTTATATGCACTGAGCCTGGGGCATAGTAGGCATACTCCATAGGTGGTTTGCAGTTCTACTACTTGGAGACAGGTGGTAGCTACACAGAGTACCCAGTGCCTATGTATGCAGAATAGTACCTGGTTTAGAGAATGCACTCCAAAACTAACGTTCTTTCTTTATTTTTTTCTTCCTTACTTCCTTTTTTCTCTTTCTTTTCCTTCCTCCTCTCCTTCCCTCCCTCCCTCCTTTCCTTCCTTCCATCTTTCCTTCTTTTTTATTTAATTTCATTTTTTTTGTGGTACTGGGGATTGAACCCAGGGGGATTCTACCTCCAAGCTACACTTCCATACACTTCCAGCCTTTTTTCATTTTTTTTGTTTTGAAACAAGTTCTCACTAGATTGAGAGTCACACTACATTGCTGAGGCTGGTCTTAGACCTGTGATCCTCCTGTCTCAGCCTCCCAAGTACTGGGATTACAGGTGTGCGCCACCACACTTGGCTTCCAAAACTTTCTTGAATGAAGGCAAACAGATTTGTTGTAGAGACCCTTACTCAATTTATGACAGACCCAAAGGCATTGCATGGCCCTCTCTACAAAACAGCAACAACATGGTTTTACTAAAATTTGCAAACACATGAACTTTTGCTCTTCCTCGCTTGGCCCAGAAGATCTCCTCTCACCTGTCTTCTCCCTCAAGTCCCTTACTTTCCTAAATAAATTCCTGCCTTTGTTCCTGAAAAAAAAAAAAAATACATGAACTTTTACTGCCTTCGGAGCACATAGGGGGTCAAAAATCTTTTCTAGAAGCTTCCATTTAGTGGGTATAAGGGAGGGTTTGGAGTTGGGCAGGGATCAGTTACAGACATAAGTATTAGAAAAGAATATAGGGAATTGTACAAGAAGAAAATAAATTATTCACTGGATATAGTAAAAAAGGCTTTTTGGAAAAAGTGGAATTGAGCTGAACTTGAAGCATTCCAAGAAAAGGGAATCCCTGAGCCAAACTATAAAGCTGTGGAAAGGGAGAGAATACTTAGGGAAGGGCTAGAAGACTCTGGAAAGACAGCAGGGAGCTGTCTGTTTTCACTCTGAAGAGGAAGGTGCCTCTGTGTTCAGGAAAGCAGAGCTAAAGACCTTCCTAAGCCCTACACAAAGAAATTATTAGGGTGCTCCTCATATACTACTTGAAAATGGTAAAGTACAAAATTACAAAATAAGGCTAAGGAAGTCCAGCAGAGTCCCCATTTTGCACACCAAGAACAGCTTGAGAAACCGGGCGTGGTAGCACATGCCTGTAATCCCAGTACTTGGGAGGCTGAGATAGGAGGATTGCAGGTTTGAAGCCAGCCTTGGCAACTTAGCAAAAACCTGTTTCCAAATAAAAAATAAAAATAGGGTTGGAGGTGTCACTTGGAGATAGAATGTCCCTGGGCTTAATTCCCAGCACCACAAAGTAAAAAAAAAAAAAAAAGAAAGAAAAATTAATTTTTTTGTGTGTGTGTGTGGTACTAGGGATTGAATCAGGGGCATTCTACCTCCGAGCTATACCCCCAGCCCTATTTTTTATTCTTTAGTTTGAAACCAGGTCTCCCTAAGTTGTGGAGTGCCTCACTAGGTAGCTGAGGCTGGCCACGAACCCGGATCCTCCGGTCTCAGCCCTCCCGAATGCTAGGATTACAAGCGTGCACCACCACGCCTGGCCCAGAAAAATTAATTTTAAAGGAATAGTTTGATTCTTTTTAGAAACTCAGACATCAATTGTTTTGGAAAAAAATAAATTACCGCAGAGTCTTTGATATGGGGTATTAGAATAGGAGAAGCTTTGCTGCAGGGAAATGAACTCCAAACACTCACTGGTTGAACATACCCTTGCACTTGGTTGAAACAGCCCCTTTGGGCAGTTTTCCTCCAAATGGTGTCTTGAGATCCCAGGTTCCTTGCATCCAGGGGTTCTGCCGTGCACTAGAGCTTCCACAGAATCCTCCATGCACCTCTGCACCTCTGCATTGGCTATTCAAACAACATAGAGAGCTTAGAGCTGACTGCACAGCAGTTTCAAAAGTTAGGCCTGTGGGAAACTGAGACAGGAGGATCCCAGATCCATAGCCAGCCTTAGTAATTTAGTGAGGCCCTCTGCAACTTAGTAAGACCCTGTTTCAAAATTTTAAAAAAATAAATAAAATAAAATAGGGCTGGAGGCATAGCTCAGAGGTAAATGTCCCTGCATTCAATCCCCAGGGCCAAAAAAAAGGTTGAGCCTGGATGAAGAAAGATACACCTTGCCCACCGACATTCCATGAATTCTTAGCCCTACCTACACCATAGGGAGGCTGGAAAATGTAGAGAAGTATGTGTGTGTTAGCTTCCTATTGCTGCTATGACAAATCACTACAAACCTGGTGGTTTAAAACAACATACATTCATTCTTTTATAGTTCCATAGATAGGAAGTCCAACTTGGATCTCCCTATTACAATCAGGGTGTCCCCAGGACAGCATTCATTCTGGGGGCTGTAGGTTAAGTCTGGTTCCATGCTTTTTATGGCCCTCTTTTTATGGCCCTCTTCCTCTGTCTTGAATGCCAGCAGCACTGCATCTCATGTAAGTGTTGATACCTTACCTACTGGATATCATTTGAGTCTGAGTTTGGCTTTTGTATTTCTGTGGGGGTTTTGTTGGTGGTGGTGGTGTTGGTGGTAGTGGTGGTTACTGTTGTATTCTCATATTCTTTTCGTATTTTCAAAATCAGGCTATGTATCTGCACTTGACAGCAAAAGAAAACCCACTAGCTATCTGGGCATGGTGGTGCATGCCTGTAATCCCAGTACTTGGGAGGCTGAGACAGGAGGATCACAGTTTCAAGACCAGTCTTAGCAATTTAGTGAGACTCTGGTCAACCAAGCAAGATTCTGTTTCAAAACAAAAAATACAAGGGGCTGGGGGTGTAGCTTGGAGGTAGAATGTCCCTGGGTTCAATCCCCAGTAGCGCGCGCGCACACACACACACACACACACACACACACACACACACACAACTAGCTTCCAGCCCATGCTGAAAGGTGGTTTTCACTGCCTACACCTGTGTAGACTGAGCTGCGTGTAGAAGGTCATTAGTCATTTTATTGAGGCTTTATTGAATATTTCCATTGGTAGCACCAGATGTGGTTGAATTTTACTTAGTGTGATTCCCTGAATATTGTTCAAAAGATCACCAAAGCACTGCCCCACATTTTAGCATCGAGATGAACAGTTCCCTGTACACAAAGTTCAAGCAAGGAAAGCCAGAAGAGGTGAATCACAGTTGGTCAAGAGAGGATGAGCACCCTTCCAGATTGTTTGTTAATTTTTATTCTTTTTCTGGTAAAGCAACAACCAGGTGTCCCTTAGAACCTAAAAAGGATTTTATTTTGTCTGAGAGATGCATAATGAACTTAGAGGCAACCAGAGTGATTCATGCAAGCATGGACTGTGTGTGTCTCAGACTCTGAATGTGCAGGGGTCTGACAAAACCTCCTGGCTGATTTTAAAGAGGAACTGTTTCACAACCTTCAGTATACAGTTTAATTAATGAGAAAAGTATCTGCTTAATCAAATAGGAAATGCAAACAAAGCCCAGTTTTTTAGTTTTTGTTTTTTGGGATTTTTGCAGTACTAAGGATTGAGCCCAGAGGCATTCTATCTCTGAGTTATACCCCAAGCCCCATTTTTTACTCTTTATTTTTGAAACAGTGTCTCATTAAGTTATAGGGGGACTCACTAAGTAGCTGAGCTGGCCGAAAACCTGTGATCCTCCTGTCTCAGCCTCGCAAGTACTAGGATTACAAGCATGCGCCACCCCACCTGGTTCCAGGTATTTTTTAAAATATGCTTCAAGTTAAAGGTCAATATTAACCATGCAAGAGCAGTAAAGTTCCCCAAATAGCAGCCCCTCTCCATAACACTCTGCATAGCTGCCTGGCCCAAAGTAAATGATAAAAACTCTAAGTACTGAATGTTTTTCTCTAGTAATAAGTAAAGTGATTTTTGCATATGTTTACTGTGGTCCCCAAAGAACCATTTTGTTGTTGTTGTTGAATCAGTACAGTAGTTAAAGGAAATATTTTATTTATGAAATTTACTTGTAAATTTCAAGTAGATTTTACTTTAAATTTCAATACTTATAACACCTCTCAAAGAAATTATCTCAGCCGGGCATGCTGGTGCACACCTGTAATCCCAGTACTTGGGGAGGCTAAGACAGGAGGATCACAAGTTCAGCTTCAACAACATAGGGAGACTCTCCACAACTTCATGAGACCCTGTTTCTAAATTAAAAAATAAAAAAGGCTGGGGGTATAGTTCAGTGGTACCTGGGTACTGGGTTGAACCCTGGTACCAATGTACTGGTGTGACACACACATACACCTCCCATCACAGAAAAGGTCACCTGGCCAGGGGACTAGCAAAGTCCCTGTTATCTGTAATATTGCATTATTCTGTGCCTTCTACCAGTGATACAACCAGCTCGTATGGGCTCTTCAGAGCCAGTGCGCATATCTCCCTCTCAATTTCCATCCAGTGACATCTCACTACCAGCCTGAAGTGGCCATGGTGAGAAAATCGATAGCACAGTAATTGGGAAATGCTATAAATGAGAGCTTTACTTTTTATCTCCCATATTTGTTTGAGAGCCGGTTGTTAAACATTTACCAGCATACCACTGGCTTCCACGAACTTAATACTATACTACACAGGATACTTACTGTATTTTCTTGCACTCTGCTTTATTGTACTTCGCAGATACAGCAAATTGAAGGTTTGTGGCAACTCTGCTCGGAGCAAGTCTCTCGGCATCATTTTTCCAACTGTTCAGACGATCATCAGCATCTTCTAGCAATAAAATATCTTTCAGTGAAGATATGCACATCATCTCTTTATAGATAATACTATTGCACGCTTAATGACACACTATAGTGTAAACATAACTTTTATATGCGCTGAAAATTTTTTAAAAGTCGTGTGACTCACTTTATTGTGGTGTTGTTTTATTGCAGGCGCTTGGGACAAAACCAACAATAAGCCTGTACACACGAACGGATCATTATTCCAACATACTGCTTGATATTTTTGTTTAGTGTTTTCGGATTGGGAGCAATGATGTCCAATAGCTTTTAGCATCTCGACCATCAACAACAAAAAATTAGATTTCTACATGTTACTTACTAAACAAGAAGTGCTTTTATTAGTTGTTGCCTGTTTATGGTTGTTGCCTTTGCTAGAATATAAGAACAGGAAATCCCCCCCCCACTTTTTATACACTGTTGTATCCCAGGAACCCTAGCAGCACATGATAGGTGATCAATAAACAGCTGTTGAATAAATAAGTAAGATTTGCCTGAAGTTAAAACCACAGTCTTCCTAGTAGGTAACCCCATCAAGCTTTCTCTGTTGCTAATATTGCAAATTCTTCACAGGAAAAAGTTAAGCTCCTCTCAATAACTCCTTCTGCATTCTCGAAGTAATTTACAAAACACCTATACCGTAAGACCTTCCATGATCGATATTATAGTCACCTGTTGTATTAGATACGTGTGGTCATGACTCTTCCCCTTTAACAGAAGCTGCTAGAAGCCAGGATCAGTGTTTTTGTTTTGCCTTAATGTTTATTTCCTTTTTTAAAGTATTTCCTTTCTTCTTATTACTTATCCTCATGAATGAACCATGTGGAGAGTGAAAGGTCTTGGGCAGAGCTCCTGGGCAGGACCACAAGCCCTTTTTTAGCAGCTACCAACGGCTTCATATATAGTCAAAGCCACCCCCAAGTCTCACCTGACTGTGCCCTCGGCCCTGGAGAGAATTCCAGCTCATCACATGCTGGTTGAGACTTTTTCTCTGAAAAACCTGGAGAGCCTTCCGCAAAGCTCAGAGGGAGAAAAGCTGAATTTCTTCCTACAGTCCTGGTCTCTGCCCTCCTCGCATACCTAGCAGCCGCTAATCTTTGACTTGGCACCGGTCACCTGTCAAAGCAAATCTTTCTTAAAATGGCTTAAGCAGGAGGCCAGCCCAAGCCTTTATTTTGATAAAAGCTGTGCATCTAAAGAAAGATCACCATGTCCCAGGCCTTGATTGTCCCCTCTTGCGGCTCAGGAATAACCTGATGTGACAAGCTTTGGGAAGGTCTGCCAAACGGATTGACAAATCTTTCCCCGGAAAGCCTGAGCTGCTCTAACAATGTACCATAAGCATATTGATGATGGATGATCGAATTAAATCGCTTTTCTTGGGGTTCACTGTCTCCATGGCAGAAGTAACATGGAACACCCTGGCCTTGAGAAAAACAGGCCTGGAGCATTCTTTGGCTGCTTGCAGGGGCATTGCACTCGGGGTACGCTAAGAGGCTTTAAACCGCTAACAGAAGCAGGGGGGCAGTCACATTGCAATCACGTGAAATAAACAGCAGACTCCAAGCGGGAGCCAGGACGCCCTGCACTGACTTTCTGCAGAAACTCCCTAAGGAGCCAGGGTTGCATAAAATCCAACGGGAAAAGACAGCACAACACCCTCTAAACCTTTCACCACAACAGGGTTCTGTAATCCTCCAACCAGCCAATTGCTGCTTGCAAAACCAATGTACCATGAAGAAGAGTCACAGAAAGTAGGGAAGTTGTTTGTTTATTGTTTGTTTGTTTGAGTATTGGGGATTGAACCCTGGGGCATACTACCTCCAACCTACACCCCAAACTTTTTTTTTTTTTTTTTTTTTGGAAACAGGGTCTCACTAAGTTGCTAAGGGTCTTGCTATGTTCCTGAGGCTGTCCTCGAACCGACAATCCTCCTGTCTCAGTCTCCCAAATACTGGGCTTACAAATGCACACCATTGTACACAGCTCAGAAAGCAGTTTTCAATCATTACATGGAGCTGCTAGCTCCTTCTGAGGTAGTTGGGGTTCCAGAACTGTCTATCTTGAATTTGGGGCTGGTCGACCAACGCTCCGGGCAATGATCTCCTAATCGATCAAGGCCAAAGCTGAAAATACTTATTCATAATGCAGGACATATATTTATGTGTGTATGGTATATTTGCTTATTTGAAGGATCCAGGTCCCTTGGGGCAAAAGGAAGAAGGGAAAACTGAGAGGAAGCCATTTAGAACAACCGCAGGGATCAGAGAGGATCTCAGACTCTAGATGAAAAACGCTGTCTGCTTTTTTAGGGATGTGACTCTAGGCAAGGTACAGACAAGGTCTCTTTCTACCAGTCTATACAGCCTCCCTTGACAGCCCATTGGAACCTACCAACCAAGATAGTTTTGATCATTCCCTATGTGCTCAAGCATGCGTCTGGAATCACAGAGGAGGCAGAGGAAACAGCAGGCAGGATTTTTGCCCTCAGAACACGTAGGCAGAATTCAGTTGGAGAGACCAGTCTACACCTGAGAGCAATAAATAATGAGAAAGTCTTTACCTGTCTCTGTCTGTCAAGAGTGTAATCTTCTTTTGGACTCCTCTGCCCACAGGAGCAAGCCCAAACTCCTTAATTTGGCATTCGAAGACCTTTGTAATCTGGGTTCCCACCCACACCCTGCTTAGCCACATTTCTTGCTCCTTCTCTCTTGCATTTCATGTTTCAGCCACTCTTTGACCTGGCTTAAGGGTAGGTCCTCCAGGAAGCCCATCTCTGAGGCTTGCTTATACATCACTAGAAATCTAGCAAGGGATAGATAGCCGACTTGTCAGAACTCCCCGGGGAGAGGACCTTGGGCGAGATCCTGTGATAAGCTGCTAAGGGTAAGGAGTCACAGCCCCCACGGATGTGCTCAAGTGACAGGGACACGTTTCTCAATGATTTCTAAGAAGAGCGAGTCCACCTAATTGCAGAGCCTTGCTCGACTGGGAAAAGTGGAAATAACTGCACACTGCCATCAAGGAGCCCTCCTTAGGCACCACTGTAACACCATCTCTCCTCCAAACAAAATTAGAGAAACATAAGTTTAAAAGGACACCTAATTATGAGCTGTCCCAGAGTGGGCTTAGGGAAACACCTGTCATTCTCTGGATTCCCTGTGCTCTCTGGATCTCTATGTTTGTTTGTTTGTTTGTTTGTTTGTTTACAAGTTTCACTGATACTCGATACCAAGTTAATCTCAAAATTCAACAAAAGCTATTGATTCCTCCGTAAAGTCTCTCCTGCCTCCATAGTATGCTGTGGTCCAGCCTGGTCTGTATTTGATGCCCAACTTTGGTGTTCCCATGGTGATTAATACACAGCTCTTATCATAGCATTGCATTATAATAAACTGTTTATGCATCTGACCCCTTCACGAGGCTGAAGCTCCCACATGGGTATGTGTTGTGCCTTATTTTTCTGTGTACCCCAGCATCTTTCCTAGCTTTTGCCCTTGCAGTGTATTAGTGCTCTTTTTTTATTTTTATTTTTTGCAGCACTGGGGATTGAACTCAATGGCATTCTACTTCTGAGCTACACCCCCAGCCCTATTTTTTATTCTTTATTTTGAAACTGGTCTCACTAAGTTGCAGAGTGCCTCACTAGGTAACTGAGGCTGGCCTCGAACCCGGATCCTCCGGTCTCCGCCTTCCAAATGCTGGGATTACAAGGGTGCGACACCACGCCTGGCTTAGTGCTCTTTTTTAAAATCAGGGTATAAAATCACTGAGAATGTCTGAGTAGTTGGATTCGTAGAAAAATACCTGGGTCAGGTTATAGCCCACGGGTAGGTAGGAATTGAAAGAGCAGAGGGGAGATCCCCCCTGCCAAGAGAATGATTGTGAGCAAGGTATGTAAAATAAACAGCAAAGTTCGCAAGCCCAACTGTGAGAGGCAAAGTGTTCTGCCATGTGTCAAATGAAAATCAAAGTCCACCGTTTCTTTGCCCTTCCAAGATTGCCAAAGGGATAGAAAGGAAGGGAAGCTCACCAAGTTCTGAGTACATGTATGTCCCTATCATGTTGAACCGCATTATGATATGTGACTACAATGCACCAATAAAGGTATGTATAAGAAGGGGGAGAGAAATATAGTATAAATTTGTGATTGATTTTTTTTTTTTTTTTTTTTTTTGCAGTAATGGGGATTGAACCCAGGGGCATTCTATCTCTGAGCTATACCCCTAGCCCTATTTTTTATTCTTTATTTTTGAAACAGGGTCTCACTAAATAGTGCAGGGCCTCACTAAGTAGCTGAGGCTGGCCCTGAACCTGCAATCCTCCTGTCTCAGTCTCCCAAGTACTGGGATGACAAGTGTGCACCACCACTTCCAGATTGTGATTGAAATTTTGAGCAGACAGAAACTTTGGTTTCAATTTCAGCTCTGAAATCAAGTCTTCTCAGGGGCAGTATGAGTTCAGAGAAGAAAATATTTCCCAACACATCCTCCTCTCCCTAAAAAAGTTCTTGACCAGCAAAGTCCTGCTCAGGGGGTGTTCACAGCATGAGGAGGGAGGAGGTAGACATTGGTCATAATGGGGATCCTTGGCCTCTGTAATTACATCTCCCACCCACAGACCTCATCTTCCTGCTGGTGATCTGTTCCCTGACCACCAGGTTAAAGATTATTTTGCAGACAATATAAGGATTCCTTTCAAGAGTGGTGCTCAGAGCTGTTATCTGGTTAGTGGTTGGAGAGAAAAAGTATTAAGCAATACCTCCTATTTTGGACAGGGATTATTCTGAAACAGAAAAAAAAAAATTAGATAACATGAATAACCAGACCACTCTCTGTTTCTTGAGATTTTGGAAAGGACAGTTGGGGAAAGAAAAGGGAAGGACATATTTCCTTTTAGAAAGTGTCAAATGAAGCCAGGCGTGGTGGCGCACGCTTGTAATCCCAGCATTTGGGAGGCTGAGACCGGAGGATCCGGGTTCACGGCCAGCCTCAGCTACCTAGTGAGGCACTCCGCAACTTAGTGAGACTCGGTTTCAAAATAAAGAATAAAAAATAGGGCTGGGGGTATAGCTCGGAGGTAGAATGCCCCTGAGTTCAATCCCCAGTACCGCAAAAAAAAAAAAAGAAAGTGTCAAATGATAAAGAAGACAATGCCATGAAAGATTTTGTCTGGAAAAACAACTTCTAGACCATATTGCAAGACAGAAAATGTCGTATTTATACTCTCAAACTGTTTCACGTGGATCTGCAAAGCAGATGAAGATGTATTTAGAAAGCTGACCCCAAGTTCTATAAGAATCTAAACAAATAATTATGTCAATTAGATGAATCATAGACATAAATGTAAGAGCTAATACAATAAAACTTGGGTTAGGCTGAGATTTCTTAGATTCAACACAAAAGGGAGAAACCATAAAAGGAAAAATTAACCAACTGGACTTCACCAAAATTAAAAGCTACTCTTTTGAACATGTCAATTACATTGATTAACTCATTCATAATATTTACTGCCCATCAAGTACCAGCACCCTTATAGGTGCTGAGAACAATAAATTGGATTCCTTCTATTTTACTGGGCTACAACAGGAAAACGAACATTTTAGAAAGGTTTACAATTAAGAGTGACACAAAGCATAGACATTTTCATTAATCTGAATATCCCTATTATATTCTAAATTATTTCCACTTAAACTCATAGTTAGGACCTAACAACAGGAAATATGGGAAATTCAGCAAAACAGGAATGCATACAGGAGGCCGGTCAGTTGGTCTTTGTAGAATCCCATGCCATTTGACCAATAATTCAAGAATGTAGATGATGCAGGATAAAGAATATTAGTGCTTCGGAGGATGGTCTGAGACCACATTTCACTCCGTATTATTGTCCTATAGGACTATCGAACCAGGCAGTCCCAGATTTGAAGACTGGTTCCTCCCATCACCTGTGGGATCCCAGATTCTAATGAAAATGTCTAATTTATAAAGTTACAGCCGGGTGTGGTGGCCCGTGCCTCTAATTCCAGTACTTGGAAGGCTGAGACAGGAGGATTGCAGATTCAATGTCAGCCTCAGCAACTTACTGAGACTGTGTTTCCAAATAAAAAAATAAAATAGGACTGGGGATAAAGCTCAGAGGTAGAAGATCCCTGGGTTCCGCCCCCAGTACCACACACACACACACACACACACACACACACACACACACACACACACAATAATAATAATAATAAATAATAATAATAATAATAATAATAAATAATAATAATAATAATAATAATAATAAGCAAGGCAGTAATAAGTGTAAAGTGCAGGGCACATAACTGGACCTCAGTAATGCAAACTATCATTACATGATGATGATGAAGATGATGACGATGGTGGTGGTGGTGGTGGTGGTGGTGGTGATGCTAGTGATAAAATTCAATCAAGTCCCCAAACTGGCCAGAACTAGGCAGTCCACGTGTTGTTTTTGAGAAGTGTTCTTCCCTCCCCATGGTAACCTTAAGGTTTCGGGGTGGGGTGAGCGTACCTCCCTACCTTCCCCCATTGGGTGCTTATGATAGGTATCGCTCTTCAGTTACCCTGGACTGGGCTTTAATTCTTCTGCAGGCAGCCACATCGGATCCATTTAAAGTTGGCTCTGGAGATAAAATGTATCTGCCATTCCTAATGTAAGGATTCGGCAGACGCCCCCTCCAGACCAGGAAGAGTGGCTATAGTAGGTTCGTTTTTCCTGCAATTCTAAAGGTCCGAGTCTAGTCCGAGGAGAGGTGACCAGGGATTTTAGAAGAGGCTTAGCTATACCATAGTAAAGTTAGTTTCCTAAATAATCAATCACTAGTTGATTTGTTTTTTATTTACTTTAACCGTGCTCTTCTGTTTGTTCTACACTTGGAAGTAAACTATTAATCCTTTACTCAACTCCTAGGATTTCTTAAAAGAGGCTTTTGACTTTCCAGAGCCTGGAGTCAGATTCCTCACCCCATGCCCCAACTTATAACTAGAGAGAGATGTTGTTCTTTGGGTTAAGAGGAATTTGGAGCTGGGTATGGTATGGTAGCATGTGCCTGTAATCCTAGTATTTAGGAGGCTGAGACAGGAAGATCACAAGTACAAGGCCAGCCTTAGCAGCTTAGTAAGACCCTCAGCACTTAGCAAGACCCTTTTGAAAATTTTTTTAAAACAAATTTTTAAAGGGCTGAAGGTGTAGTTTAGAGGTCGAATGCCCTGGGTTCAATACCCAGTCCCCCCTCCCACCAACCAAAAAAAAGGACCTTAGACTTTTTCTGACCAGGAATCAGCTCCATGAGGAGGGAGGGAAGGAAGGAAGGAAGGAAGGGCGGGCAAGCTTGCCAGATTAATGGTCCGGTATTCTGATTCAGTTAGGACTACTAAATAGACTTAACCAAGCAGTATTTCAAAACCCCAACGACCAGACAGTGGCCCTGACCAATTACCTCAGAGTCTTTGCGGAGGGCCTTGAACAGCATTTGAGTTCAGCTTCCTCGGGTCATTGCATGTGCAGCCACAGTTGAGAACCTTTGTCCCAAGGTGTTTGGGAAGTTTGCAAAGTATCAACCTCATCATTGAAGCAAGGGTGTCATGTGCATTTCCTTGTCAGGGATTTGGGTTCGATGTTGTCATAACGCTGCCCCATGCCTGGGATGGTTCCCTCACAGTGAAACATTTGTTCACCTTTTGATTGTCCAACTGGATATTAATATACTTGAAAAAATTATAAGATCTGAAACTTTTCCTTATATAGAACACAAAGCATGTTGTGCACCATTTTAATTAATAGACATTAGCCGGGTGTGGTGGTGCACACTTGTAATCCCAGCATTCGGGAGGCTGAGATCAGAGGATCCGGGTTCTCGGCCAGCCTCAGCTACCTAGTGAGGCACTCCGCGACTTAGTGAGACTCAGTTTCAAAATAAAGAATAAAAAATAGGGCTAGGGGTATAGCTCAGAGGTAGAATGCCCCTGAGTTCAATCCCCAGTACCGCAAAAAAAAAAAAAAAAAAAAAAAAAAAAAAAAAAAAAAAAAAAAAAAAAATTAATAGACATTAAATTTGCCTGAAATGTAATCAGCTCAGGAAAATTACATTTTATTCCATTAAAATTTTCCTTGGGGCTGTCTGCCTTTGCAGACAATCACATCACTGGTGTAGACCTCCTGTGGTATTCGAGTAGTTAGCATTTGTGTGTGTGCGTGTGTGTGTGTGTGTGTGTGTGTGTGTGTGTGTTACTGGGGATTGAACCCAGGGGTGTTTTACCTCTGAGCTACATCCACATCCTTATTTCATTTTCTATTTTGAAATGATCTCACTAAGTTGTGGGGGACTTCACTAAGTTGCTGAGGCTGGCTTCGAACCTGCAATCCTCCTGTCTCAGTCTCCCAAGTTCTGGGATCACAGGCATCTGCCACCATTCCTGGCTAGACTATTGCTTTCCAAACACTATGTTTAGGTGGGTTATATAATCTGTGGATTTCATTTTAAGATAATAAATGTGGTGTTATGAAATCTCTCTTACAAAAATAGACCTTAGAGTTCACATGGAGTTAAGAACTTCTGACCCAGGAGTTCCCTTCGTAGTCTGTAATAAGGCAGTCTCAGTTTGCATCTTTGTTTACGGGGCATGGAAGTTCCAGCAAACCCATCAGCAGGGCATTAACTCTGAGCAAGCTACTTAATGTGTCTATGCTTTTGTTTCCTCATCTGTAGACACAGCCTTATAATAATACTTACTCCACAGCTGTCAAGAGAATCAAATAAGATCAGCCATGTGAAGCGCTTAGCAAAGTTTCTGGCATGTAGGAAGTCCCGACTGAATACAAGGCACCTGTTTTGCTGCTGATGATGATGATTATGGTGACGACAACAATGATGACAATGGTGCTGCTGATAAATTAAGTAGCGTGATTCAGAGAGAGCCCAAAGAATCCTTAATCCCTTGTTCAGCCAAGTACGTCATCTGTCCACTTTATTGCTTCTTTTCTTGAGGTTGAATGCTGCCCACAGCAGATGCTTGGAACACCCAATCTCGGTTGGAAATCCCTTGCATGATCTCTGCTTCTTCATTCCTGTCATTGTTTTGAGCAGTATCTGTGGAGGAAAACCGAGGATTTTGTTGTTGTTGTTGTTGTTAGTGGCTGTCTTGGTCAACATTCTCATTGTAGTAATCCAAAATGACCAGCCACCCAACTTAGAGGAAGAAGGATGTATTTGCCTAATGTTTGGAGATTTCAGAGTTCAGTCCATGTCAGGCCTGGTGTGCAGAGCTCAGGGGATGGTGGCAGGAAGCAGAGAGAGGGAGAGAGCAAAGGCTCTGCTCTGCTCTCACATCATGGAGGCCAGAAACAAACCATGGTTATGCTACATTGCTTCACCTGGGCACTCAATGGGACGGGCTGCAGTTTTTACAGCTGCTGCCTCCTCTTTGCTTCTGGCATAACTTCAGTCTCCTGGGTTTGACCTCACCCCTGGGCTAACCAGACCAGCACCGTCTCATGGAAATACAACAATGCAAACCATGTTTGTAATTTTAAACTTTCCAGTAGCCCCATTTTTAAGGGTAAAAAGAAGCCGGGTGTGTTGGTGCACATCTATAATCCCAGTACTTGGAAGGCTGAGACAGGAGGATCACAGATACAAGACCAACCTCAGCAATCTAGCGAGATTCTCAGCAACCTAGAGAGACCCTGTTTTAAAATAAAGAATAAAATAGGGCTGGGAGGGTATCTCAGAGGTAAAATGCCCCTGGATTCAATCCCCAGTACCACAAAATAAATAAATAAATAAATAAAGGTGAAATTAATTTAAATAATATATTTTATTTAACCCAATATATCCAAAGTATTACCATTTCCACATAAAATCAATATAAAATTATTGAGAGAATTTACAGTGTTCTTGGACTAAGCTTTAATCAGTGTGTTCTTTATACTTAGAACACATTTCGGTTCTGATTCTCTTCCTGTTAGTTGTTCAATAACCACATGTGGCTAGTAGTTCCAAACCAAACATCACAAATCTAAATTCAAATAGGCCAGTCCTCTTTATACTCTGAGGGGCTATTTTTGCTCTTTGAAAAAGGGCTGAAAGAAGAGCCAAGATGAAGGGTATGTCCTTAGTTATTTGCTTGATTTCATCCAAGAAAAAAATAAATAAATAAAAGCAATAGGCTGCACCATTTCCACTACAACTAATAGTTTGTGTAAAGCAGATAAGAAGTAATGAATGTGACATCATTACCTAACATGTTCCAGGGGGCTTCATGCTTTTTTTTTTTTTTTTTTTGCAGGGAGGGAGTACTGGGGTTTGAACCCAGGGGCATTCTACCTCCAACCAATCTACAACCTCAGCCTATTTTTTTTTAATTTTTATTTTGCAATAGGATTTTACTAAGTGGCTGAGGCTGGCCTTGAACCCACAATCCTCCTGCCTCAGCCTCTCAAGTACTAGGATTAGGGGCCTGCGCCACTGCACCCAGCTGTCCTCATGCTCTTAGAGGTCTGCTCAACACAATATAAAGCTCAGAAAGTTCCAGGTCCCAGACCAGAGGGTGGCCCACGAAACCACCTGAGAACATCAGACCGGGCCACCAACTCCTCCCAGTCTTTCCCTCAAGTTCATGTTCACTCCGGCTCCAGCTTGAAAGTCAAGGTGCATCAGCCAGACCTCACTGGCCTGGCTCAGACTCTGGGGGACACAGAGAAACCTCAACACCTCCCCTCACTGCCAGCCCCATGGCTTCTCAAACTTTTGCATACATCAGAGTTGCCTGGTGGGTTTGTTCACGTTCAGGTTGCTAGGCCTCGCCCCAAGAGTTTCTGATTCAGTAATTCTGAAGGGTGAGGGGAGAGAATGTGTCTGCCTGCCTTCCTTCCTTCCTTCCTTCCTTCCTTCCTTCCTTCCTTCCTTCCTTCATTCATTCCTTCTTTCCTCCCTCCCTCCCTCCTTCTCCTCCTCTTCTTCCATCCTTCTTGTTTTCTCCTTCTTCTCCTCCTCATTCTTCTTCATTCTCTTTCTCTCTTCTCTCTCTCTCTCTCTCTCTCTCTCTCTCTCTCTCTCTCTCTCTCTCTCTCTCTGTCTCTCTCTCTCTCTCTTCTTTACCAGTGATTGAACCCAGGATCATTCTACCTCCAAGCTATACCCCTCACCCTTTTTGTTTGTTTTTTGTATTTTGAAACAGAGTCTTGCTAAGTTGCTGAGGCTGGACTGGCCTCCAGTTTGCAATCCTCCTGTCTCAGCCTCCCAAGTACTGGGTTTATAGGAATGTGCTGCCACGCCAAGCAGATTTCTGCATTTCCAAGGAGTTCCCAGGATGCCGATACTCCAGGTCAGAGAGCCACATCTTGAGAACCAAAGCTCGTCCCTGAGTTACCAATGTATCATTCAAGGGCAAGAACAATCCAGGAAAAGACATGAGCACCTTTTTACTCTCCATGAGGCAAATGTGATTTTTTTTTTTTTTTTTTTTTTTTTTTTTTGCAGTACTGGGGATTGAACCCAGGGGCATTCTACCTCTGAGCCCTACCCCCAGCCCTGTATTTTATTCCTCATTTTGAAACAGGGTCTCACTAAGTTACGGAGGGCCTCACTAAGTAGCTGAGGCTGGCCAGGAACCCGGATCCCCCAGTCCCAGCCTCCCAAGTACTGGGATTACAAGTGTGCACCACCACACCCAGCTCAAATACGATTTTTAAAGAGTTGATGTGTTTGGTTCTTTCTCCCCTGCCCCCTTGTTATTTCCTCTAGTCCGTGGAAGAATGAAGCAATCATGCCAACGAAAGGAAAGGCTGAAGGAAAAACAGAAGCGTCAGGAAGGCTGGTGGGAAAGAGGCAAGGAGGGCTGAACTAGATCCCAGAGTCCCGGGTGGTGGAGCACCAGGCAAGGCCCGTGCAGGGGAGGACAGGGCGGCACAGTGGCCCCCAGTGCCCCCAGCTGGGCCTCAGGTGCTCACCTGACACGAGCTTGCTCCTCATTCTTCTCAAGTCACAGAAATATCTCGAGTAGAGATTATTTTCCTCTTCCTTTTTTTTTTTTTTTTTTTTTTTTGTATTGAGGATTGAACTCAGGGGCATTCTACCTCTGAGCTATACCCCTAGCCCTATTATATATATATTTTTTTATTTGGAAGCAACGTCTTGCTAAGTTACCAAGGCCCTCGAACCTGGATCCTCCTGTCTCAGCCTCCCAAGTACTGGAATTATAGCTGTGCACCACCATGCCTGGCTCCTCTTTGCTTTTTAAGAGGAGAACTGCGTGGTTGAACTGTATGTAATCGTAAGCACTCGAGAACCACAGGGAGATTCTTGGATGCCCCCATTCCTGGGACGGTACGGCACTCCATCTCCTCTCTTTCTCTGTGCAGATGTTTTCTTCTCAGGGCACCTGGTTTTTTTTAAAGGCGAGGCAGGAGACTTGCTGAGTTGCAAGCAGCTGGGAGTTTGGAATGAGTCTCTGGATACACACACTGAGCCTGGCTCAGAACTTCCAAGAAAACTCAGTGGGAGGGAAGGAAAAACAGCGCAATGACATGGGGCCTCGGCCTGGCCTTGCGAGTCACCCGAGCTCACATTCCAGCTGCACTGCAGTGACCCAATGTTCCAGTAAACAAGGAGGGGACGCGCTGGGCAGACCTCAGATCAGGCTACCCCTGAGCTTCTAAATAGACACAGGGGATCTACCAGGAGGCCAGGAGAGGAGAATGCCTTTGTGCACACCCTAGACCAGCAAGGCACACCCGCACCACCCACTGCTCACACACACACGTGCGCACACTCCTCACTAGTGGGGCTTGGACAGACGCCCACCACCCAGATGGCCCAGCCTCACAAAGGTCCAAGACGAGCCGTCTCCTTCGAGCCCCTTCGCAGGAACCCCAGGATGTGAGGGTGTGCAAGGGGTAAAGTAGACTCTGACTCAGGCCCCACCAGGACACTGACTAATGGCGTCCACTCTCTAAGCCTTCCAGAGAGACAGGCAGAGCTGCAGCAGACGAGCAGAGTCATTGAAAACATTCTCCCGTCTGACTTCATGGCCTCAAATCACGGCCTGCCGATCCTATGATTCTTCGGGCTTATCCGCCCCTCCCTGCCTGCCTCGCCCCTGCAACGCTCCTGGTTTCCTCTCTGACTCTATTTCCATTTCACTGGCCAGCAGATGAGTCTGGATACTCATCAGAGCAGCTTCGAGAAATAGGAGGAAGAGTGCATTGGCTCAGAGAGCAAAGTTCTACAAGTTGCTTCCCAAGGGTCTCTCTCTGCTCAGGATGATTTAAGGCTTTGCAGCCCAGGTAACACGGATAGTGAGCGATGTCCTATATTCTGCATGACTACGGGATTCAAGACAATACTGTCCACGCTGAGACTCCTCGGATCATTAATGGGGTGAGGTACTATTGGAAATGGTTCCAGGATGAAGCTATTAACCAGAGCAGAACCCGCCTGCACGGATTGTGGGTCTGTTTATCATCCTGAATATCCCACCGTCCCCACAGCCTGCCCTGCTTCACGGATGACTTGTTTGTTTGGTACTAGGGATTGAGCCGAGGGGCATTCTACCTTCTAGCTACACCTCCACACCTCCAGCCCTTCATATATATATTTTTTTTCTTTTTTCTTTTTTCTTTTTTTTGAAACAGGTTCTTGCTAAGTTGTTGGAAGTCTGAGTTGCAAGACTGGCCTTGAACCTACAATCCTCTTGTCTCAGCCCCTCAAGTACTGGGATTACAGGTATGCACCTCCATGCCCAGCTCACAGGTGACCAATTTTTGCTATGATTGATTTATCTTTCCCCTTTACTGGTGTTGGGCTGTTATTCTTTCATTTTTCTTGTATGAGGATGAATCCAGGCAATTATTGCATCTCTATTTTTGAAGGAGGAAAGAGATGGGTCTTGAGAATTCCCCGAGTAATAAGCTGGATGACTCCTCCGTTAAGGCTCTGAGTGTTGCCTTCTGACAGCCTCAGGAGCTGCTTTTCAGCTCCAGAAACTTGCTTCACTCTGAACATGAATGTCCAGTGAGTATTGTCTGAATTGGCTCACCAAATGGTCACTTCCCAGCTTTGCAAAATAGCATGAAAAATGGTGATGCTTGCCTGAGTATTCATAGTAGGAAATGGCCTCACCCTATTTCCTTAATAATAATGATACCAGGCCCTGCCTCCTTTCTGTCCCTCCAGGATGCTTAAAGCACCATGCATACTTTTTCTAATGTTTATGTTTGTTAATATATATATATATTTTTTTTTTTTTCGGGTTCCAGTCACCCTCACGTTACTGACTAAGGCTATAAGTTGAGGCCACCAAACTGGCGGGTGGCATTCAAATTCACACATGCCTGACTTCAAAGCCAGAGCTGTCTACTGCTGCAGGGAATTAATCTCCTTATTTGAAGGAGATCTCATAAGACATATACCCTTGACCAGGCCCATTAACCTCCTCTGAATCTCAGATCCCTTCTCAGTGAAGAAGTGGGGCTAGATGAAGGGCAAGGTCCTCTAACATTCTCTCTGTTCCTATTCTAGGGCTAGCCTAGATTGCAGCAAAACAAAAAATGGTGGCTAATAAGTTTTGTCCCAATACAGATCTACCTGGTCCCCAAACCCACTCCTGCACCCCACCAAGCCCCACACCTGCTTTCCAAACCCAGTTTGAACTCCGAGTAACCCGTGGTGGACTCTTGCTTCTTCTTCAGAGACCCATTTTCCTTCCCCATGACTGTCCTTTCCCATCATGGCTGGTCACCATTTTGTCCTCCATCCACCCTTCTCCATGACACACCAGAACTCGGTCAGCAGCCACAGAAAGGCACTGACCGCAGGAAGGCTTGGGCTGGGAGTTTGTCAGTTTCTGTAAATTACTTAGGTTCAAGTTCAAAGAGATCCGAGAAGTATGGAGCCAGAGATGAGGTGGGGGCCAAGGGTTTAGAGACTTGGAAGCTGAGCCACTTCCACAAATGAGCTGTGTGCTAAGCCACACGCTTCCAGGCAAAGCTCTTCCCAGGGCAGGACTCCATGCGTGGAAGTCGGCAGCACATCTGCCGGGAGGAGGAAGCAAAGTTGGGGACATGAGGACAGGGTTTTAATTACCTTCCAAGCACCCCTTCTCATCTCTGTTGGCTCACCTCTGACCACTCTGCCAAGTGCACAGATTCCGTCTGACCCTAAATAACCATTTCTTTTTTTTATCCCTGACTCATTTTATTTCATCATTATTATTTTAATTAAATTTACTTTAACCAATACCTAAAAAACACAAAAATTGTATGTATGAACGGAATACCATATGATGTAGCATACCAGGGGACATGACCATTTTTCACCATACCTGTCCTCCGTGCCCTCCCCATCCTGCCCTCCGAGCATAACACGGAGGACACATAGGCATGGACTTGGAAATCCAATACTACTAGGTTTGCTTCTTCGCTGTGTGACTTGGGGCATGTTTCTGAGCTTCCCTGAGCCTCAATCTCCTCGTCTATAAAAAGGGGATATTAAGCCGGGCGTGGTGGCGCACGCTTATAATCCCAGTACTTGAGAGGCTGAGACAGGAGAATCGCAGGTTCTCGGCCAGCCTCAGCTACTTAGTGAGGCCCTCTGCAACTTAGTGAGACCCTGTTTCAAAATAAAGAATAAAAAATAGGGTTAGGGGTGTGGCTTGGATGTAGAATGCCCCTGGTTTCCATTCCTAGTACTGCAATAATAATAATAATAATAATAATAATAATAATAATAATAATAATGATAATAATCAAACATTCTAAGACTTGTTAGAAGGATCAAAATAAATAAAATTATAATCTACCTCGTAAAGAACAAGCATTCAATAAATGGACAGTGTCGATCTAGTGCTGTTACTGTTCCTTCTCTGAAATCAGCTAGTCCTGGAAAACCAGGAACAGAAGAATGTTAGAGATAGGGGCCCTGGCCCTTCATCTAGCCTGACTTCTTCACTGGGAAGGAATCCGAGATTCAGAGGAGGTTAACTGGCTTATTCAGGGTTATATGCCTTACTAGTGCCAACCTTCAAATAAGGAAATTAATTCCCTGGAACAGTAGACAGCTTTGATGGAAGTCAGACATACGTGAATTTGAATTCCACCTCTCAGTTTGGTGGCTTTAGACGGGTGACCGTCCTGATGCTGCTTCATTTCCTCATGTGCAGCTTCGGGATAACAGGGCCAGCCTCGCAGAGCAGGGGAGCACTAAATAGGCTTACAACGTGCAGCCCTGTGTAGAGAGCGCCAGCCACTCACTGGGGCCCGTGCTGGTTTCCTCACACCATTAAAACATCCCAGGGCCAGTTAGAACCCAGAGAGACCAGTAGGTGGAAATGAGTAGAGATTAAAAACATCATGAGCTTTGCCTAGATGTTGAAATAGGAACACTTGAGAAGCACTTTTGCTTACCAGTCCCCAAATGCCAGTTTCACTGCGGACTTTGATACATTAATCGGGAAAGAATTCTTAGAGGCAAAGCCAAGAGTCTGTGCACAGACTGACCTAGAACTCTAGAGTGGGGGAGAGTCAATGCACAGGGAGGGGGAAGGAGGTAGCCAGGGAAGATGATCCTATGGGCTTTGAGGTGACCCTCTAGAATTGCTTCCAAAGCAATTTTGAAAGCACCCTGGTCCTGGTACAAATTATACTTTGAATTGGCGGCACAGAGTGGTCGGTGGCTTTGAGGAGAGTGACAATTTTTCGGATGCAATTCCCACAGCAGCTTTGAAATAAGGAGGGTGAGCAGGTTTTGCAACAACAAAAAAAATGTGTTCTAGTATCTATTTTTCTAAGATGAACATGGGCAAGACTGCTGAGATACTTTGCAGTAGGCTCGGCCCCCGAATGATCCAGTTACAGGTTTTGAAATGGACCTGGCGGCAGGATTTAGAAACATTAAACGGAAAGGCAGAAGAGATGCAATTTTGCAATTTTTCCAAAACGTGCCTCCAGGGACAAGAGGGTTTGGAAAATGTTGTGTAGGCAGTTTCCAAATGCCCCATGGGAGTTAGGATTGACTTTTCTAGGGACATTAGGGTGGGGTTGATTAGAGTTTGTCTGAGCCTATTTGTACTGACTGGGTAATTTATAAAGATCAGAAAATTAAAGAGGGCCTCACTAAGTAGCTGAGACTGGCCAGGTAGGTGTGATCCTCCTGTTTCAGCCTCCCAAGTACTGGGATTACAAGTGTGTGCCACCATGCCTGGCCCTTATTTATTTTTATTTATTTATTATTTATTTTGCAGTTCTGAGGATTGAACCCAGGGACATTCTACAAAACTGCTGGGCATGGTGGTCCACACTTGTAATCCCATTACTTGGGAGGCTGAGACAGGAAGATCACAGGTTCAAAGCCAGCCTCAGCTACTTAGTGAGGCCCTCCTCAACTTAGTGAGACCCTGTTTCAAAACAAAGAATAAAAAGTAGGGGTGGGGGTGTAGTTCGGAGGTAAAATGCCCCTGTGTTCAATTCCCAAGTCTGGGGGAAAAAAAAAAAAAAGACATTTATTTCTCACAGTGTCAGAAACTGGGAGATCCAAGATGGAGGTGCTAGCTGGTTTGGCCTCTGGAGGGGCCCGGTCTCTGCTTCTAAGATGGTGCTGAACACTGGATCCTTGGTAGGGTAGGAATATTGTTCCTCATATGTCAGAAGAAAAGAGAGAGCCCACGGCTATATGCACTTTTTATAGTGGCATTGACCCACTCACGTGGCCGGAGCCCTCAGCACATGAACATTAGGTCCCACCACCCCACGCTGTGGCACTGGGATTAAGTCTCCACCGTATGAAGTTTGGAGACAACAAAAACATTTGAACCATGGCAGAATCTGAGAGAGGACTTTGCAATCCCCCCAGATTCCTCCAGGGCAACTGGTACAATGGAGAATAATGGCAGCTGTCATCTGCAGAAGCAAAGTACATGGCCCAATTTGATAAACAAGCAAAAACGGCAGAGAAACGTGTTCAAAACTGCGACATTCTCAAGAACTGGGCCGGGAGGGTGTGGCGGCGGGCTTGCAATCCCAGTTATTGGAAGGCTCCGACAGGAGAATTGTAGGTTGAAAGCCAGCCTCAGCAACTTAGTGAGACCCCGTTTCCAAAGTAAAAATAAAGTAGGTCTGGGAGTGTAGCCTGGAGGTAGAAGGCCCATGGGTTCCATCCCCAGTACCAAATAAATAAAATAAAAATAAAAATAAAGAAAAGAACTGGGCCTGGAATTGAACCCAGGGATGTTCTACCTCCAAACTACATCCCCAGCCCCCCAGCCCTATTTTTTTTTTTTTTTTTTTTTTTTTTTTTTTTTTTTTTTTTTTTTTTTTTTTTTTTTTTTTTGCGGTACTGGAGATTGAACTCAGGGGCATTCTACCTCCGAGCTATACCCCCAGCCCTATTTTTTGTTCTTTATTTTGAAACAGGGTCTCACTAAGTTGCAGAGTGCCTCACTAGGTAGCTGAGGCTAGCCATAAACCCAGATCCTCCGGTTTCAGCCTCTCAAATGCTGGGATTACAAGCGTGCACCACCACACCCAGCTCCTATTCTATTTTTTATTTTGAAACAGGGTATTACTAAGTTGCTGAGGCTGGCCGTTAACCCACAGTCCTCCCGTCTCAGCCTCCCAAGTACTGGGATGACAGGTGTGTCCCGCTGGACCTAGCTGAGACTGGAATTGTGCCACCTTGTGTTCTAGTGGCTGACAGAGGGAATGCATTCAAAATATACTCTATTAAATGAATAGCTTGGGCTACTGTATGTGATTTTTAAAAAACAGTTCCCTAGCATAGAAGAGATTGAAGCAATAGTTCTTTAGCAGGAACTATATAGTGGTTTTCAAGAAACTTTTGGATGTGACCGACAGGGTTCTTAGCAAACCTCTGATCCTGGGCATCGAGCACTGCACGTTAATTCTCTGAGATGATGGATCTGATTTTCAGATTGGATCATGTTATAGACTGGATCCAGAACAGCCCTAAAAGGTCTTGTATAGAAGGCTTGGCCCCCAGCTGGTGGAGCTCTTGGGAGGAAGTGGGAACTCTAGGAGATGGAGTAGGTCCTGGGGGTGTGCTCTTGAAGGACACTTTATATATAGAGTTGTTTTGTTTTGGTTTTCCCCTGAGGCACTGGGGATTGAACCCAGGGGCATTCTACCTCCTAGCTACACCCCCAGTTTTATTTTATTTTTATTTTTTTTATTTGGAAACAGAGTCTCACTAAGTTGCTGAGAACCTCACTAGGTTACTGAGAAGATGGCCTCAACTCTGCAATTCTCTAGTTTCAGCCCAGCAAGTACTGGAATTACAGGCGAGCACCACCACACCCGACTAAGGGTATATCTTGATATCTTGTTCCCACCCCTCTCCTCTCTCTCTTTCTGCTTCCTGGCAATGATGAGGTGAGTGATAAAGGACTCAAAGAGGGGTGAGAACATGACCAGAGTCAGCAGAGAGTTCCACTTTCAGTACTGAGAGTCTACTCTATAGATGTTGTACCCCTCCCTAATTAGCCTTTCCTGGAAATTTCTATTCTACAGGGCCTGTTTTATATATATGGCTAGGAAGGAGTATTTAGCCTGAGACCTAAGAGACAAGATAGAATTAGCCAGGTGCTGAACATTCTTGGCAGCTGGAAAAAAACAAAGGCCCTGATAGAACAGGATGTTATAGATCCCCTAATCTCTGCTCTCCTATTACTTACCAGCAGTAGGAGCCCCACAGCCATCTAGAATAAAACTACATATGATCTGTCCACTTGTAGGTGAGTATGGCCCTAAGACTAAGTTCTCACTGAAGAAGCGTAGGCACTAACCAACTGTTACCTTGGAGCCTGATATGACCTTAGCAATAGCAGTCATGCTGGACAGAGTAACAAGACAGAAGGAGCCTAGGTCCCTTGCACTCCAGTGCTCTAGCCATACATGGCCAATTTCTAGACTTTCATTTGAGAGAAAATGAACCCTCAATCTTGTTTAAGTCACCATTATTTAAGGCTTTCTGTCACTTACAGTTCAACTTATATTTCTAGTCTCTGATACTAAAAGTTAACCAACCTTCTTTCCTTTTTTCCTTCCCCTCTCCTTCTTCCTCCCTCCCTCCTTTCCTTCTCTTTTTTCTTTTAGAATCACATTGCACTAAAATAGCTGGGATCATAGCTGTGCCCCCACCAAGGCCTGCATTGCACAGCGAGGAGAAGTGCATAAGCTGAACAGGCCTGAGTCAGACTCAAGCCCGGGTCTCCTGACTTTCTGGCCCAGTCCTTTCCCTATTCCACCTGCCTGGCTCCAATCCAAGCAAGCCCCTTCTTGGTATGTAGCATCTTCCCATGAGGATACAGTTCTTTTGCTTCTCTTTCCTTTTTGGTCAACTTATTATACCCAACATGAAATAATATTTGCTTCTTGTGAAATTCAGACCTAGAAGCCAAAGAAACGGGAAGATCATAGCTTAATGTCTATTTTTATTGCAGCCCACGTTAACAGGCTTCTGAGACATTCGGTTGCTTCTTTCCCTCGAAGGACCTGGCTCCCGGAGGACCTGGGCAGGATTTGGGCACTGACCTGCGGCTACCACTGGGCTGCTGCTTACTACTCCAGCTTGGGTGGTTTCTGAATGAATGGCCCTGATGGTTAGGCCCTGACCTCCCTCCCTGGCCTCCCAGGATTCCCCAGGCCCTCTGCTAAGAAAATGCTGCTATCGATCTCATAGTGGGCTCTCATCTTCCCTCTTCTCAGAGAACGAGTATTCCTTCTTCCCTCCCATGGAAGAAGGTATTTCCCTATAACCAACCCACCTGCAGGGCAGAGGGAAGGGAGTACCGCCAAGGAAGGAACGCTTGCTCTAGCTTTCATCTTAAAGTGATGATCAAGACCTACTCTAACAGGACAAAAATAAAGGACTAGTCAAAGCACAATGCCTAACGGAGCGACCATAATCACGGGAGCCAATACCCTGATGCTGTAAACCTCCAGCGTTCAGTAAGTACTTCCTGAGTTCCTGTCACGTGGGCATTCAGCTAAGAGCGAGACAAACAGGCTTCTGACCTCCTGGAACTTGTCATCCGCTGGCAACCTATAATTACTCAAATAAATGTCATAGTTAACAACTGTGATGAAGGCTACAAAGGAAAGGTGCAGAACAGTGTGAGAGGGCAGGAGTAGAGAACCTAGTCTGGGATGGGGGAGGGGGAACTAACCTCAACCTTGGAGACGGGATAGAATTAGGCGGATGTGGAGCATTCTAGGCAGCAGGAATCAATCTAGCATAGCTAAGGGGGTGACTGGGGCTGAGGGCAGAGCCAGGTGGCAGGAGCCTAAGGGGTCATGTTGAGGACTTCAGATTTCACCTCTGAGTAGTGGGAAGAAGCCGGGTACAGTAGCGCACACCTGTAATCCCAGTACCTGGGAGGCTGAGACAGGAGGATAGCAGGCTTGAGACCAGCGTCAGCAACTTAGTAAGACTCTCAGTAACTTAGCAAGATTCTATTTCAAACTTTTTAAAAAAGGGCTAAGGGTGTAGCTCAGAGGTAGAATGTCCCCTGGGTTCAATCCCCAATATCCTCCCCACAAAAAGTGATGGAAAGACATAACAATTTTTTGATTGAATGTTGACCTGATGTGATTTACATTTAAAAGATTCTTGCAGGGCCAGAAGTTTCTGGAGAGGAGCCCTCCAATTAACACAATTAGGCAATCAATCAATCAAAAAATAGCCTTTAAAAATATTTTAAGAGCCTAGCAAAGATGAATAAATCTCTCCCAGTTATTGGTTGTAAACTAAGCTGCAGAAGAATTTTCGTGTAGATCTCTGGGTAGAGCTGTAAAATCTGCATTCTAATTCCACTGCTAAAATCAGCAACGCAGGCAGAGTTTCTAGAAATACCAATTTTAAGCAGACAGTACAAGTACTCATGCAGCCAGCATAGTTTTATTACACTAACCAGGAAAAAGAGATGAAAACGAAAATAATTGTCCTTGGATGGAACCAACTCTAAGATATAATTGGCTGCCAGGCATGGTGGTATATGCCTGTAATCCCAGTGCTTGGGAGGCTGAGACAAGAGAATTGCAGGTTCGAGGCCAGTCTCAGCAACTTAGCAAGACCCTCAGCAATGTGGAAAGATCCTGTTTCAAAATAAAAAATAAAATAAGGCTGAGGGTGTAACTCGAAAGTTGAATGCCCCTAGGTTGAATCGCCAGTAAAACACACACACACACACACACACACACACACAATTTAATTAGCCAATATTCCACAACTCCTTAAGGCAGGTGAATTATATAATTCCCCGAGAGTTTTGTTTGTGGCTAATTTATTCCAGTAAGCAATGAGAATGCCACTACCTAGACATTCCACTCAGGCCTCACAGAAGTTTTTCTTTGGCTATGATGGCCTAACTTGAAATATTACAGTCAAGCCGGACGTGGTGGCACACACTTGTAATCCCAGTACCTGGGAAGCTGAGATTGGAGGATCCGAGTTCGTGACCACCTTCAGCTACTTAGTGAGGCTTTCCGCAACTTAGTGAGACCCTGTTTCAAAATAAAGAATAAAAAATGGGGCTGGGGGTATAGATTGGAGGTAGAATGCCCCTGAGTTCAATTCCCAGTACTGAAAAAAAAAAAAAAATTGTGTGGCTGAGATTCCAGACTAGAGTTTCATCTTTTTACTGCTCTGACACATCCAAGTGCTTCGCACAGATAAAATAAACTGTCATTGTCAATGTTATTGTATCCCAATGAAATATCCTGCAGAAAACTTGGAAAAATTAAGG
Organism: Graphiurus murinus; assembly: GCA_004027655.1. Classification (NCBI taxonomy): domain Eukaryota; kingdom Metazoa; phylum Chordata; class Mammalia; order Rodentia; family Gliridae; genus Graphiurus; species Graphiurus murinus. The sequence goes on along the minus strand of PVLC010014590.1, from coordinate 5,932 downwards.
AAAAATGGAAAAGAGGAGTGCAAATGTGAAAATGTATTCCCACAGTGTTTACTGTGCTTTCTTTTTTTTTTTTTTAATGCATACTTCCTCTTTGATTTACTTCTTCTTATGTTCTTTCTGGGAAGGGCATTTGTTGAGAGTTTTTATACAAATTAATGCTGACTTTCACCAAATGCTTTATCTAGTTTTTTTTTATCTTTTTTTTTTTTTTGTCTACAAAAGAGTGAATTATATAGATTTACTTTCAAATCTTACTTTCAAAACTTTGTATTTCCCTGATAAAGCCTATTTGGACATGATGTATCATATTTCTTTTATATTTCTGGCTTTGATTTGTGAAAATTTTACTAGGAATTTTGACATCTATGTTTATGAACACTATGGGTCTATAATTTTCTTGTAGTGTTTCTGTCAGATTTTGATATTAAGGTAATACAAGATTTATAAAATGAGTTTCAAAAAATATTTGTGTAGAATTGTTATTATTTCTTCCTTAAGTGTTTTGTAGAATTATCCAGATCAGGAAAACATGAAGTACCTCCCAACCCTGAAATAACTGCTATCTTGATTTTTTATTTTTTTTTGTTCTGCTTTACACACAAACACTCATACGTGCATATACACACACATACTTATTGTTTAATTTTTATTGGTTTTGCACTTTATAAAAGAGAGTGCTGTTTGTCATTCGTTTTGTTTTTTTTTTTCTTTTTCTTTTTCTTTCTGTGTGTGTGTGGTACTGGGGATTGAACCCAGTTGCATTCTACCTCTGAGCTACACCCCCAACCCCATTTTATCTTTTACTTTGAAACAAGGTCTTGCTAAGTTACTGAACAATGGCCTTGAACCCGTGATCCTCCTGTCTCAGCCTCTCAAGTATTGGGGTTACAGGTGTGTGCCACTACACCCAGCTTCATTTAATTTTTCTTAAACATCAACTTTCTAAATTTATGTTGTGTTGAGCTGAAGTTGTATGGAGTTGAAGTTCTCGTTTTTGTATGCTGTATTATAGTACAATGTATGAATATACCACAATTTATTCATTAGTTTTCCTACCAAGAGATATTTTAGCTATTACAAACAATAATGTTATAAATGTTCTTATAACATGGCCCCCGGTGTATAAGTGTGTGTTTCTAGGATCAGTAAAGTAGAATTGCTGAGTCAAAGGGTGTGGGAAACTGTTTCCAAAGTTTTACCAATTTACACCTCTACAGTGTCTAAATCTTCCCATTGTTCTGTCTTCCTGTCAACATTTGGCATTAACCCTTATCTTCATTTTTGTAAGTCTAGTAGGTGTAAAATAGTATCTCATTGTATTCTTAATTTGCATTTCCTCATTTTCTAATGATACTGAGTATGTCATCAAATGTTTATTTGACAAAAAAAAAGTTTTCTTTTATGAAAAGCCTGCTTATGTCTGATGCCCATTTTTCAATTGAATTGCATTTTTTTTTTTTTTTTTTTGCAGTACTGGGGATGGAACTCAGGGGCATTCTACCTCTGAGCTATACCCCCAGCCCTATTTTTTATTCTTTATTTTGAAACCGAGTCTCACTAAGTTGCGGAGTGCCTCACTAGGTAGCTGAGGCTGGTCGCGAACCTGGATCCTCCAGTCTCAGCCTCCTGAATGCTGGGATTACAAGCGTGCGCCACCACGCCCGGCTGAATTGCATTTTATGTATCGATTTCTTTTATACATTCTAGATTCTAATACTTTATCAATTATGTGTAGGGAATATCTTCCCTTACATTGTAGCTTGCCTTCCCTTTTCCTTTATGTTGTCTTTTAAATTTTAAGGTATTAAATTTAGAAATCATTTCTACTCTAGCTAGCAGGTTTGTGCTTTGTTCAAGCTATCATTCCCTCTTCTGAGTTCATAAAGATTCTCCTAGCTTCTAAAAATTTTGTGATTTTGCTTTTTTCACATCTTTTCATATTTAAGTATCATTATTAATTTTAAGAAACTAATCTAAGAACTGATTTTTTGTGTACAGTGTAAGTGCCTCAATTTTGTTATGCTTTCCATATGAATAGCCAAGTAACCCAACTCATTTAGTGAACAACTCATCATACCCCCTATGAAGAGCCTTGCCTATTGTCTCATAAATCTGGATTCCATATGGCTCTATTTCTAAAATCCCTGCTTATTTCTTTGTTTCATTTGTCCACTCCTTTATTTAAAAACACACCATTTAAGCTATAAACTAATTTATTTTATTTTTTTATTAACTGGTGCATTGTAATCATACATCTTTGTTAAGTGCAAGCTGATAAAGGCATATATGCACATATAGACTAATTTATAATGAGAATCAATATTTTATAGGGCAAGTTCATCTACCTTATAATATTTTTGAGGAGTATCTTAGCTTTTCTTGAGTCTTTAATTTCCCATATTGATTTTGGAAACAGTCTATCAAGTTCCAAATAAATAAATCCTCTTGGCATTTTGATTTGTTCTTCACCAAAGCCCATGATAACAATTACTTAAGCAAGATAGTTATTTATTTTGGAAGCAGTTTAAAAGGAACCTAAAATAGGTAACCCAGTGCTGACTTAGAGCAAAGGACTTCCATCCTCAAGGTCAATTTAAAACCCAAGATGGCTCCTGGTACACTAACCATCATGCTACAGCTGCCTTCCCATAGGCCCCCCTGAAGCACTTCTGTTTACACATCACTGACTAGGGCTTAGTAACATGACCACATCTAGCTGCAAGGCAGGCATAGAAATAGAGTCGAAGTAGAGTCCCTTAGCTTAGCAAACCACTGCCTAGAATGAAATTATTCTGTTATTAAGAAAAAAATATTTTTTTTTTTACCTGTGCCTATATGTTGGAGTGTTGGTCATTTGCCCTCTTCAAGTAACTGCAAAGTCTCTGGTCTAATTTCCAGGTTTTTGACCCATCTTAAATTGACTCTTTTGTGGGGTGAGAAAATAGGGTTTATTTCCATTTTTCTGCACATGGATAACCAGTTTGCCAGCATCATTTGTTGAAGAGGCTATCTTTTTTCCAGGATATGTTTTTGACCCCTTTGTTAAAAATCAATTGGCTATAAACGTGTGGATTTGTTTCTGAATCTTCTGTTCTGTTCCATTGGTCTATGTGTCTGTTTTTGTGCCAATACCATGCTTGTTTTTTTGTTTGTTTGATTACTATGGAACTATGATACACTGTTGGTGGGATAGCAAATTAGTCCAACCACTTTGGAAAACAGTGTGGATGATCCTTAGGAAAATGGGAATGAATCTACCATATAATCCAGTTATACCACTCCTGGATATCTACCCAATGAATTGAAGCCAAACTACTATAGTAATACATGCATGTCTATGTTTATAGCTGCACAACTCAAAATTGCCAAACTATGGAACCAGTCGAGATGTCCATCAACAGATGAATGGATTACAAAACTATGGGATATATACACAGTGGAATTCTACTCAGCTGTAAAGAAGAACAAAATCATGTCATTTGCAGGGAAATGAATGGAACTGGAAAACATTATGCTAAGTGAGATTAGCCAGTCACAAAAAGTGAAAAGTTGAATGTTCTCACTCATATGCTAGGGAGAAATTAGGATATAGGAGGGACTTCAGACAAAGGAGGGGAAATCTTAATTGGGTGAAGGAGGGGAAACTTAACTGAGGGAGATTGGAGGGGGGAAAAAGACTTGAAGAGGGAAACACTTCAATGAACACGATGCACATACAGATTTATCAAAGCCAATCACTGTGCTGAGCACTGACAAAAAGGAAGAAAAGGGGAGGGAATGGAGTAGGAACTGGGGGCTCAATGAGTGCTGTGTGCATGTATGCCTCAATCACCCTGAACTTCAACAAGATGCATGATTACGATGCACCAATAAAAAATAAATAAGTAAAGAAAAAGAAAAACAAGAGAGAGTAGCAAATAGCAATCTAACTGGTGAAATATAATGGAGCCATTAAAAAGCTTGACTTGAAGAAGTTTATTAGTAGATGAAAACAAATAAATCTTTGTCATCTCATGTCCTCCCAACGCCCAATGAGAAGAGTCCTATTTCAGGAGCGCTGTTAGGGTTAGAGTTTTGTTAGGGTTGGGTTAAGTCCCTCCTTACCAAGAGCAGAAGAGTGGGGTGAAATTCTCCTTAGAGCATGCAGGCCGTCGAGGCAACAGGAGGAGGGAACTTTTTCTGAAATATTAAGCAAGATTCCAAACTCTGTGTACACAAAAACACACATGTAAATGCATGTAGTTTTAAAAGACTGGAAGAAAATAATGCTTAAAATAGTAATCAATTTTGTTTGTTGGGCTTTTGACAAATCTTCTTAGAAATCTAGGAGAGTCTTCTAAGAGTCCCCAAGCCTGACAATGACCACTACCACTGCCCCTGACCCTCATAAAGAGGGACAGTGCAATGCAAAGAAACGCGGGTTCCTCCCATAGCTGTGCAGTCGTGAGCAAAATGCCAAGTGCCTCCCCCTGAGGAACCATTGAGGACCATTTGGTTCCATATTGCTTTTGAAAGTAATGACCTTAGAAAAGAAAAGGAGAAGCTGGAAAGGAAGTGCTAGCCGCACACACAAGTTGAAAAACAGGTTTGATTTTCCTGGACTGGGGCTTATGATAATAAAGAGGGGCAGGCTCTTGGCAAGAGACAGAACAGGAAAAGAACAGTTTGGCAGGAGGTTTGTTAACTGATCAAGAAGGCTTTACATTAATGTTTGATAAGGAAAGAGCAAAGGATTCAGATAAAAATTCATAACCAGTTATGATGGAAAACCTTGGGTGTTAAAACATATAAAAAAATGATGAATATGTCCAGCTGATCTTAGGAGAAAACAAGAACATATGATTTCAGGTATCGATTAAGTATGTGTTGTGGTTTGGATCTTAAATGTTCTCCAAAAGTTCATGTGCTGGCTTGGTCCCCACTTGATGATGCTATTGGGAGGGGTTAGAAACTTTAGGATGCGGGCCCTAGTTGGAGGAAGTTAGGTCAATGAGGGATGCCCACTCCTCTCTCCCCTCTCTCTCCTCTCTCTTCTCTCCTCTCTCCTCTCTCCCTCTCCTCTCCTCTTGTCTCCCCTCCTCTCTTCTCCCCCTCCTCCTCATTCTCTTCTTCTTCTTCTTCTTCTTCTTCTTCTTCTTCTTCTTCTTCTCTCTCTCTCTCTCTCTCTCTCTCTCTCTCTCTCTCTCTCTCTCTCTCTCTTTTTCTGGCTGTCATGAGGTTAGAAGTTTTGCTCCATCATGTTCTCCCTACCATGATGTTTTGCCTCGCCATAGTCCCAAAGTGATGGGGCCAAGCAATCATGGACTGATTGTTCTGAAACCCTGAACCAGAATAAAGCTTTCCTCCTTTTAAAAATGGTTAGCTCACCGGGCGTGGTGGAGCACACTTGTAATCCCAGCATTTGGGAGGCTGAGACTGGAGGATCCAGGTTCTTGGCTAGCCCCAGCTACCTAGCGAGGCATTCTGCAACTTAGTGAGACCCTGTTTCAAAAATAAAGAATAAAAAATAGGACTGGGGGTGTAGCTAGGAGGTAGAATGCCCCTGAGATCATTCCCCAGTACTGCAAAAAAAAAAAAAGGTTACCTAAGGTATTTTGTCACAGCAATGGAAAGCTGCCTAACACTTAAAAGGAAATCACACTTCCAAAAGGAGGGATTTGGCATATAGAATGTGATTCAAGCCAGGTGTAGTGGCATACCCCTGTAACCCTAGAGACTCAGAAGGCTGAGGCAGGACAATTGCAAGTTCAAGGACAACCTTGGCAACTTAGGAAGACCCTGGTTCAGAATAAGAAGTTCTTTAAAAGGGGCTGGGGATGTAGCTCAGTGGTAGAGCACTTGCCTAGCATGCACAAATGCTGGGTTCAATCCTCAGTACAAGGAAGGAAGGAAGGAAGGAAGGAAGGAAGGAAGGAAGGAAGGAAGGAAGGAA
>PVLC010014589.1:18488-39104 GCA_004027655.1 Graphiurus murinus | reverse complement strand
GGCGTGGTGGCGCACGCTTGTAATCCCAGCATTCGGGAGGCTGAGACCAGAGGATCCGGGTTCGCAGCCAGCCTCAGCTACCTAGTGAGGCACTCCGCAACTTAGTGAGACTCAGTTTCAAAATAAAGAATAAAAAATAGGGCTGGGGGTATAGCTCGGAGGTAGAATGCCCCTGAGTTCAATCCCCAGTACCACAAAAAAAAAAAAAAAAAAAAATGAAGCATTGATATATGCCAAACATGGATGAACCTTGAAAACAAATGTAAGACACCAGTCACAAATGCCACATATTTTAGGATTCCATTAATATGAAATGTCCAGAATAGGCAAATATATAGAGACACAAAGTAGACTGGTGGCTGCCAGAGGCTGGGAGAAGGGAAGAATGGGGAGTGATTGCTAATGAGTATGGGATTTCTTCTTGGGGCAATAAAAAATGCCCTAGAATTAAATAGTGATGATGTTTGAACAATTATGTGAATAAATTATTTTTAAATTTTTGGTACTAGAAGCTAAACCCAGGGGCATTCTACTTGAGCTATACTCACAGCTATATTTTCTTTTATTATTTTGAAATAGGATCTCTCTAAGTTGTGGAGAGTCTTGCTAATTTGCTGAGGCTGGCCTCTAACCTGCAATCCTCCTGTCTCAGCCTCCCAAGTACTTGGATTAGAGGCATGTGCCACCACATCTGTTCTATGAACATATTAAAACCAATGAATTATATACAAGGGTGAATTTTATGGTATATAAGTTATATCTCAATTAAAATAAATTAGGAGCCAGGTGTGGTGGTGCATGCCTGTAACTCTAGTACTTGGGAGGCTGAGACAGGAAGATTGCAGGTTCAAGAGTAGCCTTAGCAACTTAGTGAGATGCTGTTTCAAAATAAAAAAGGACTTAGGTACAACTTAAAGGTATAATGCCCCTGAATTTAATCCTCAGTACCAAAATAATTATAAAATAATAATAATAATAATAATAATAATAATAATAATAATGGTTATTTGACCTAACACTTTAAAAGTCTAAAGAAAAATCCTAATTATATAACTTTTATTTAAAATTTTCTTTCTTATACTATAGTAAGATAATTGTTAATGTTAACTCAAGCAGGGCAGTCTAATGGAAAGTCAATGGAATTTGCAATCCTTGAGATTTGGGTTTGAATCTTTGCTACTCCACTCACTAGCTATGCAACCACAAGCATGTTACTTAACTTTTCTGGGCTTCGGTTTCCTCTTAGGATATGTATGTCTACCTCATTCAAGTTGACATGTTTCTAATCAAAGGGGCATTCAGTAAATGTGTTTCCTTCCATTTTCATCTGGGAAAAAAAGAGCAGGGATCTTGACATATGTCACACTGCTTGTATGTAGGACTATTCTGAAGTTGTTTTGTGAACTAAGAATTGAATATATTTTCCAGCCTTACAAATTAAAAGTAAGACAAGTTATATATTATTTAATTGTGATGCAGAGGACTGAGGTTAGGGACATTCTATTTGAGTTACATCCTCATTCCTTTTTTAAATTTTTATTTTGAAGCAGGGTCTTGCTAAGTTACCAAATGCTGGCCTCAAACCTGTGATCTTCCTGTTTCTGCCTCCCAAATACTGGGATTATAGGTGTGGGCCACTGTGCCTGACTATATTAGTTTATTTTGATTTGAGTACTATGACACAGAAAATAAGGAGTTAAAATTAGCAGATGGTAGAGGGAAAAAAAGTAATACTTGAACTATTAAGAATTGTGCTTCTCTTGTAATCCCAGCATTCGGGAGGCTGAGACCGGAGGATCCGGGTTCGTGGCCAGCCTCAGCTACCTAGTGAGGCACTCCGCAACTTAGCGAGACCCTGTTTCAAAATAAAGAATAAAAAAAATAGAACTGGGGATATAGCTCAGAGGTAGAACGCCCCTGAGTTCAATTCCCAGTACCGCAAAAAAAAAAAAAAAAAGAATTGTGCTTCTTTGAGAATTTGTATTTAAGATAGCTTTGATAAAATTAATAAAAAGCTATAGATATGCTGCAGAATACCTTGGTTCTAACACCCAGAGCAAGTCTTCCTGAAAAAAATCTCAATTTTCACATATAAATATGGTAGAGCTAAATTGTTCTCAGCTCTCAAATTATATGCTAAAAATTAAAAAAAATCATATTCTAAGATGCATAAACCCACCTTTGCAGTTTTAATTAGCACAGTACAGTGAACAGAATATAATATTTAAGTAAATATATCATGAAATAATTGTTTTATCCATTAATAGTAGACAAGTTGGGCGTGGTGGTGCATGCCTCTGAGGGCAGACTCAGCAACTCAGTGAGACCCTGTTTTATTTTTATTTATTTATTTTTTTAGTGGTACTGAGGATTGAACCCAGGGGCATTCTCTCTGAGCTGCATCCCCAGTCCTATTCTATTTTTATTTTGAAACAGGGTCTTACTAGATTGATGAGAGTCTTACTACTCACTGAGGCTGTACTTGAACCTGTGATCCTCTTGTCTCAGCCTCCCAAGTACTGGGACTATAGGATTACAAGTGTGTGTCCCCATGCCTGGCTAAGACCCTGTTTTAAAATTAAAAAATGAAGCCAGTCATGGTGGCACATGTTTGTAATCCCAGTATTTGGGAGGCCACAACAGGAGGATCGTAGTTTCAAGGACAGCCTCAGCTACTTAGTGAGGCCTTCCTCAACTTAGTGAGACTCTGTTTCAAAATAAAAAATAAAGACAGGGCTAGGGGTGTAGCTCAGAGTTAAAATGCCCCTGGGTTCAATCATCAGTACTGCAAATAAATGAATAAACAAACAAATAAGACTGTAGCTCAGAGACAGAATGCCCATGGGTTCAATGCCCACTATCCCCCTCCAAAAAAAAAAGGTACACAATTCTGTACTTTCCACCATGAGACATTATTCTTATTGTTGTATATCTCTATCCATAAGCTCAACCCACAAGTGGAAGCTTATAACTGCCATTTTTGTGGTAATGGTTATAAACCCAGTATACCACTGAGCTACATTTCCAGCCCTTTCTATCTTATTTATTTTTTAAAAGACAGGGTCTTACTATGTTGCCCAGACTCTCCTAGAACTTGTAGTCCTCCTGCCTCAACTTCTCAGGTAGCTGGGATTACAGGCATGCACCACCACACCCAGCCTGCAAAAATTTTTGATAGATAAATTTCCCTAATGCTTTTGTGTTATCACTTAAATGTGAAATATTACTGTAAACTAGTAAAGTTGTTTGTGGGATATGTACAACCTAAGAAGGTTTACAAGAATCTTCAGGGTGGGAAAGGAATAAGACAAATGCAATTGAACACAATTTGCAAAAGTATATCAAATATATTTTATTCATAAAAACTTTTACCCTAGTAATTTCAAAATACAAGTAATAGAAGGTAGAATTGAAAAAACACTGGTGCAGGGGAAAAAAAGAATTCAATTTGTACAAATCCTATAATCTAGGACTGATATGGTAGCCAATAACCACTAGAGACTATTACATTTAAGTTAATTATGATTTAAAATTCAGGGTTGAGGATGTAAGTCATTGGTAGAATGCTTGCCTGGAATGTGTGAGGCCCTGCATTTGATCCCCTGTACCACAAAAACAAACAAAAAACAGAGGGGGGGGGGAGGAAAAGGGAAGAAAAAAAGAAAAATTCAGTTCCTCAGTCACACTGGCCACATTTCAAATGGCTACTGTACTGAAAAGTGCTAATCTAAAAGTTCTTTTTTGAAGTAAATCTTTTATTGTTTTCAGGCAGATGCCTCTGCCCCTAAAATATAAAGAATTAAAATATTCTAGGTAGCTGAAAATTTTATTATAGGTTTTATAAGATTTCTAGAGTAAGGATTTCTCCCAAACCACTGCACTTGAGATGCAATTCAATCTGTTAATGGCAAAATAATCATCTGACATCTGCTTCCAACACATATCAGATAACTGAACCAAGTTTCCTATAACAAGCTATGTGGACCAAAGGATTAGAGTTAAGCTCTCAAAAATCTAGATGACCAGGTCAGAGTTGAAGATGAGATCATCATCATATGCAAGATTATAAAAATCAATTTATATGGTAGGCAAATCATAACTCATTATAAGGTGGGTAAGAGACCATGGATAGATTAATGATTTTTTGTGTGTGTGGTACTGGTTATCAAACCCAGGGCCTCATGTATGCTAGGTAAGTGCTCTATCATGGAGCTACATCCCCAGTGATATAGTAGTTAAGATGGGGAAATTTCATTTAATTATTATGGTTGTAATTCTATTCATACTATAGAAGAGAAAAATGTCAAGAAATCAAAGTGGTTTTAGATTTATACCTAAGTGTAAGATACTTACTATTAAGGAAATGAGCACTGTTGAGAACAACAAAAATGGACTCACAATGTGGAGACCTGACTCCAGGTGGGGTAGTAGGCTAGCTTGTCATCTTCAAGCTGCCTGTTCTTTAGTTCATTCACATTCAACTTTCCGGCTAACATCTTCAAGTGAGAAAGGTAAGTATGCAGAGCAGGTAATGCCAATAATAGAGCCATTCTGCTATGGTTTGTTAAAACAGAAAGTAACCATTTATTACTAGGTAATGTGTCCAACAAATACTCCTGATCTCAGAATTATATGTAATATGGTGGGCAGAGATTGGCAAAACAGTGAGGACGGTATTTTACATTTATAACTCCTTTTAAAAAAGATCAAGTCAAAATATTATCAGTTAAAAATGGTTGCATCAAAATATTATTAACCCTAACTATTTTCTAATAACTACAAGTTAGAAGCAATTCATTGAAAAAGGAGGAGGTAGGCAGATTGACAGTACCATAAAGTGGCTATGATAAAAGAGAATTTTTAACATTATGAATATTAGACATAAGTTACAGAGCAAGTCAATATAGAGGCTATTTAGTACAATTAACTTGATTTTAAAGGTAGAATAGGACCAATAATTGTCAGAAATTTGAATAATAAAAGTTTTAATTCTTTTTAACTTTTGTTTCAATTATATTTAAATTTTCAGTTCAGTATTAAGCTAGAAAATTATTGCATAATTTAATTTAGAAGGATTTCAATTCAAAAATAAATGAAAACTCTTGGCAGTTAAAGAAAAAGCTTTGTTTGATATAGTCAATTAAACATAACAGTTCATTTCCAGGCAATACTGTATCAGGTTACTATAATTATCAGACTTTACAAAACCATGTTCTGCAAAGCATTTGTATTCTTTAAAATTTCAATAGGTGGTTCATGAAAAGGGGTTCTGACATCAAGTCTCAAATGCTGTGGGCTGTATCTGTTTTGCAGATTCACTGTGAATAATATCTTAAAAGTTCTAAGAAGTTATGCAGTAAAGGCACTGGTTAAGTCTTGCTTGACTCCACATTTCCCAAACATATTTGACTGTCACACTCCCTTGTTTTGTTTGGGCAAGATGAGATGGTTGTCAGGGCACAGATATACCTTATAATATCACATCTACAGACACCTCTCTTTGTAAAATACTGTGTAGTATTTAAAGTTTAAGTACCAACACCATGTTAGAGACAAAATCCAAAGATTACATTTCTATTCAGGAAACCTCAGTTACTGGTGTTATATTCAAGTATCTGAAATAAATGTATTCATTGTAATAGGGAGGGAGGTGTGCTATTATTTTCCTAAAATTGAAAACAATAGAACTGATTGACTCTAAAATATAAAAAGGTATGCAGACTTAGTTTTGGTATGTTTTAGAAAGAAAATTAAAAATTCTATCTATTGATCCACATTTTGACTTTAACCATTTCTTCTGGGACACATTATCTTCAAGAGGTTTACATATAAGACATACTGTATTTGTTGATCATAAGACACTCCCATGTATAAGATATACTATTGTTTTATATGTTGCTAAGGAAAACACTGCTAATTAAATTACGACATGCCACAGATTGTGAGACACCTTCAAATTTGAGCAATGTCAAAATATGAACACACTTTTCTTTCTTCCTTCTTCCTTACATACTCTTCAAAGTGTTCTTTATCTGGTTTTCTCCTTTAAAGATAATATTAAGGAAAGAACAGTAAAAAAGGACAAGACTCAAGTGATTTCTGTTCACCTTACCCTTACATCATATTCAAATATTACAATGACTCTGTTTAAACAGATCAACCAAATCATTTTTATTACTCTGCTTGATTCTGAAAAAGAAAATTATCCCAGAGGAAAAACAAAGAACTTTATTGGATAGTTCTTTAAGAAAGGTGATTCAAGCTGGCCATGGGGGCACACTCCTGTAATCCTAGTATTTGGGGAGCTGAGACAGGAGGATCACAGGTTCAACACCAGCCTCAGCAACTTAGTGAGACGCTCAGCAACCTAGCAAGATCCTGTTTCCAAATTTAAAAAAATAAAATGAAATCAGTCTGAGGATGTAGCTCAGAGGTAGAATGCCCCTAGAGGTTCAATATCCAATAACACACAGGAAAAAAAAAAGAGAGAGAAGAGAGAGTGGTGATTCATTATAAGTATTACTTATTAAACACTTACAAAAATGTACCAACCAAGTTTTTTTATGTATATTACCTTTTCATTTAATTCTCCCCACAACTCTGTGAGATAGATATTATTTCATTTTTATTATACAGATTGAAGCACAGAGACATTAAATAACTTGCAAGTAGCAGAGTCAGGACTCAAAAATAGGTTTTTAGGGCTCCAAAGTTTATGTTCTTTAAACTTTGACATTATTCAAGTTATCGCATAAAGTTTCTTCTAAATTTTAAGAAGATAAGCAAAACTGAAATACTTAATTACAAGTTACTAATGTATTCACTTTAAATATGCCAAATTAATTCAATAATTATGTGCAATATAGATATATTTTCTCCTGAACTTGTTTTATAATATGCATTTGGCATATTTATATTTGTCTTGTAAAACACTGACATTTTGCTTAACAAGAGTTATGTTTTTTTTGGCTTTGCATTTATACTCTTTTGTATTAAACAGATAAATCAGATCAACTGAGATCTGATATTTGTTTTGGATTAATGATGTGTCACTGTACTAACTTTAAAAGAAGACACTGGTGGGTAGAGGGAGGACATTTAATGCTACTCAATAAAATTCAATTATTCATTTTTCTACTATGTAAATTGGGGAATGGAAAGTGTAATATATATATATGCTTTTATATATATATATGCACAACTGCATCCCAATGCCTTAAAACTTGTTCACCAAACACAAACAGCTGAGCACTACTACACTTATGTGTTCAATACCAGGGAGACCACTAAGATGTCGCTGTCTTTCATTATAATCTGAACCACTGGGTGTAAAGCATTCAATCTGCATGGGGTGAATTGTATTCCTGAATGTGGAAATGTAGATCAAATCTTGTTAATTATCATGAGGGTATGAATTTTTAGTCAATGATAAATATTTTAAAGCTTCAGAACAAGTTCTAGATAAATTGCTATATTTTTTATCAATAATTTACCAGGTGTATACATCTCAATTATGCCTTCTTCCTTATATAAGTATAGGATACACTCATTGTGATTTCTAGAAATATACAAAAGGCAAAATCTGCCTATACTTGTTTTTTTAATTAGATAAAAATTATCTTTATCTCAAAATTTAAATGCACCCAGGAAATTTCACATTTTAGATCTACCCCATCCACACAGGATCAAGCTGAAAATAAGCAAAATTTCCTTGATTTTTAAAAACTGGCATCCTATATTGTAATCACTGAAAACAATGAAGTGTTCAGTAATATGTCATAGTTACTCAACAATTGATATGTAACAATACCTGTCCTCTCCTCAGATCTTCACTTGGGGGAAAGAAAAAAACCTAAAAGATGATTAAAATGAAACAAAAAAACCTTCTTTTTCAAAATCAATGTGATCAAACTTTAATAGAACATTTCCCCTACAGATGAAATATAAGAAACCTATATAATTTTGATGTAGTAGGAATAATATAGGATCTTTGTACTATACATTATAATATACTACAGAACAGTGTATAATCTTTTTGAGGTTAAAAATGGCTGCACATTCACTAAAGATGATCTCCAGTACAAGGGTGTGTGTGGGTGTGTGTGTGTGTGTGTGTGTGTGTGTGTGTTTTACTGGGTATTGAACCCAGGGGCATTCTACCTCTGAACTACACCCCCAGCCCTATTTTATTTTTCTGTTTTGAAATAGGGTCTCAGTAGTTTGCTGAGAGCCTTGCTAAGTTGCTGAAGCTGGTCTTGAACCTGTGGTCTTGGGAGGTCTCAGCCTCCAAGTACTGGGATTACAGGCATGTGCTACCATGCCTGGCTACAGGTCTCATTTTTTTATGATCAAATATTTATATAGTTAAAATTTTTAATGCCTCTTAGGTACTTGTAATTTAAAGGAAGTCAGGGTGAATATTTTAGGCAATACATTGTATAAAATACATTGTACATATTGTATACAGCACACTTCTATTAAGTAAAAATAACCCCCTTACTTTTACTATTTTGAAAGTTGTTTAGATCATTCCACCACAACTAAGAAAAAAGTATCAGTCTAAGTTACGTTTACAATAATAAATGTTGTTCTCGATAGCAGTGGCAAGGAATCTGTAGAAGAGAAGAGCCACAATTCCTTGGTATTCATCTCCTAAACAGTCAAATATCCAAAAAACATACTAGCACTTTTAAATAATTCATCCAAGAGTTCTGAATTCATCTAGATCATTTAGGTAGTGATTTTGTGTGTGTGTGTGTGTGTGTGTTTATCTTGCATCAATCCTTACTTTGCTTACATAGTACTTCCTTTATTATCCTAAATTTGCTTCTTTAAACATTCAGCCTAGTTCTAGCCTATCATGTTCTGACCCACGTTTGAGTTCAACCACAAGGGTTTTTTTGTTTCCAACACCCCGAGACTCCTGTGAGGTCTTAAAGCAGGAAGGCTAGTGTAAAGGAATGAAGAAATTGCTTGTGTTTTTAGTGAGGCATTCAGGTATTTTAAATTGTTCATATTTTAACATAAGATTGAAATGATAAGAACAAAGATAAGATTCATAATCACCCTATTCCTGATCTTTGTGATTCACCCAGCAGACATTTATTGAATCCATAATATGTATGTGCCAGGCATTGTGCTAAATGCTGAGGGTCCAGAGAGAATAAAAAAGTCTCTGCTTTCAACAGTTCAGTCTACTAAGGATGAGACCATAATGTATGTATGTATGTATGTATGTATGTATGTACACACATCAGCTTTGAAATCTTTTAGTCTGGAGGCAAACATTTTTTATGTATTTGCTCCAGTAAAGGGCTATTTTTTAAAAATCCCAGTTACTCTGGGAATATACAATTGCTCTCTAATGCAAATCCACTGGGGAGGAAATGGACAAATAAAGGTTATCAATATGAAATATTTAAGAGAAAAATGCTCAACCCTTCCCTCACTTGCTTCAATATTTCCAAATTGTATCAGAAGTAATTGAGTTTAAACAGTTGACCAAGGGAAACAAAATATCTAGAGGCAATTTGTTAACATCTAGTTCTAGTAAATCTAGGCAACACTGGCTCTGTTTGACGTACCTTATGCCAGAATAGCAAGCAAAAAAAAAAAAAAAAAATCTTTGAAAATGTCAACTTGTGGAATCCTATCTGCCAGGTTTTGGAAAACATGACAGTAACTCAAATAACAAGGTTTTACCAAATGAGATCTCTCATAATACTTCATTTGTTTCTGAAAAATACATGACTACATGATCTCTAACTACTGACATATTTACACTCTGAATTTTTCCACAAAGGATTTATAGCAGCTACCATAACATAAAGCAAAGCACATGAACTGTATCCATCTGGCTTTGAATTACGGCTCTGCCATTTACTATTTATAATCTTTGTGTCCATAACTTCTGAGATTTAGTTTCCTAATCTGCAACAACGGGGACCACAATCCTCCCTGCTGGGTCATAGGGAGGATAAAATGAAACAGCATATGTAGCACAGTACCCGGCATATAGAAGATGCTAAATAAATATCAGTTTTGGACCCTCTTTATTGAACTACATACTATAGAGAAGAAAAGGATAAGGTGGAATTTCAAAATATTTCTCCCTACATAACAAGCAGAAATTGGACTAATTTTGAATTGCAATTGTCAATATCTGTATCTAGAAATTCAATTTCTTTCACAGGTTCAGCACTTTGAGAACATTTTATTAACATTTAGCTATGTTTAATGCAAAAAAAATTCTGAAGGAAAATGAAGATAGGACCCCAACACTGTTCTCCACACTGTCCATTCAAATTCCTAATTTGTCTTTCTTATAAAAGATTTATAGTATTAGACTGGCCAATAATTTTAAAATGAAATTCTTTTGATTTTGCCCATCTCAATAGCATTTCCTTTTTCTTTCTTTCTTTTTTAGGTAACAAATATCGGTGTCTTTCTTATTGAAGAGCAGCATTTAGTTTAGGTTTTAAAAGCATAATCCAAGTCGCAAAATATTAAGCACAGATCGTAAGCACTGTCACAACTCTGCCTGCATTAAGGAGAACAAGTAAACATTTTTATACAGCAGTGGAGGTGACTGGGGGAAAAACTGAAAAGCGATTTGAACTGATCCCCTCTCCCTCCCCCTCCACCATACCGGAGAATGCAAGCGTCCCGCATCTCAGATCAAACTGAGCCTGGGTTTTACTGACGTAACCAGTAACCCTATCCACCTCTCACACTGCGGAGGCCGGCAGGGCAGCGGCTGCCGCCAAGTACACCACTCATCAGAGCCTGTCCCGTTCCACCCCCGCGTTTCAGTCATGCTTTCCAGAAATGGGGTCACTCACTCAGTAACTATTACACACACGCAGCCTATCATCCTGTAATCCCCCAAAGTCCGCTGCGAGGAGAGAAAACAGCAAAAAGTCAAGTAGGAAGAATCACAGACGCGCCACCATCAGGAATTGATTTTCGGAGAGGAGCGCTGATACCTTGGAATGGGTCTTGTCTGGATTATTTTCCCAGACTCCAAATTGGTTTTGGGACAGGGGCGACTGCGAAAAGCTCAGTGCTGTGCTGTGTCCGGGAAAATTCTGTTTTGTCCCATTTGAGTATACTGTTTGGGTTTTTTGGCACTCGGGTGGGTGTCTCAAAGACAATCACCAGATCCCCGGAGAGGAAAACCAGAAAGCCCTTTAAAGCGGCCGCCGATCTCCTTGAATATAGCCCGTTCTCACCTCGATGGGCAGGAAACTCAAGTTAAACTCGCAGGGATGGGGTCCTCGAGCTCAGAGACCTCAGAAACAAGGGGAGAGGGGAGTGGAGGACCTCAAGCTTACACTTTCTCCTTTGCAGCAGCAGGAATTGCTGCGGCAGATGGGAGGGGGAGGCGAAATCCTCAGTAGTCCTGCACCCCTTACCTGAAACCCCCACGGGTGGCCACCCCCGCCCCGGCGTGCGGGTCTCCCTGCGCAATCCCCACCCGCGTCTGGACTGGAGACTCCGTTCCCTGGTGAACCCAGCCCATATATCCCTTCCTCATCCCCCAAAGTCACCAAGGTCCGGGGAAACCTCCGACCCTGCAGGGCCAAACTTCCCAACTCCCCGCTGGTCCCCGCTCCGCCTCCAGCTTCCCCCACGCCAAGTTGGTTAAAATCGGCTTCTTGCAAAGCCCCAGCACCCACTCGGAACCCCACGCGCCATCACACCGGCAGCCCCCCGAGCAAGAGAGGGAGGTGAGGATGCGGGTGGAAGGAACAGGCAGACGGGCAAACAGACCAACCCCAACAACCCGAACCAGAATCCCGTACCCGGGGAGATGCAAGCGAGAGAAGGGGCCGGGCGGCCAGCTCCCGGGAGGAGAGCGAGCCCGCGGGGACCGGGGAGGAGGCGCGCCGGCCCTGGCCGTCCCGCTGCACTCACCTCCGCGCTGTCCGATGGGCTCTCCACAGCCATCTTCTGCCACGGGTCCGCCAGCTGCGCCAGCGGCATCTTCCCCCCCGGCCCGCCGCCTTCACCGCCTCCTCCCTCCCCGCCCGCCCCGCGGCCGGCCCCGCTCTGTCGCCGCCCGAGCCCCACGGCAGCGGCAGCAGCAGCAGCAGCAAGAGTGGCGGCGGCCCGGGAGAGAGCTCGACGCCGACGCCGACCGCCCGAAACACTGAGCGACTGGCCACAGACGCCCGCGAGCCCAGCGAGAGCCTCGCGCCTCCGTCAGGCACCGGGTCTGGCCCCTTTCTTCCTCTCCTCCTTCCGCCGCCGGGACTACGGCTCCGCCCCCCCTCCTGCCGGTTCCCGCGCCCGCACCCAGCAGAACAGCGACCGCCGCGCGCTCCCCCACTTCCGCTCACAACATGGCGCCTAAGCGATACCTGTCTCTCAGAGCGAGGCTGGCCGCCGCCGCCACCGCGCGCGCACCCAGGGGCGGGGCTAGCCAGGACACGCCCCCGGGCCGCCGCGCCTCGCCCCTCCCTTTTCCCACCCCCCTCCTTTGGCGCCCCAGCCTCAGACCCTGGGCCTCGCCTACTTTCAGGAAGGGCGAGCCCAAGAGATCTGGGGGCGTCGGCGGGAGGCGGGGGAAGAATGGGAAAGGCAGCAGGGACGAAAGGCTGGGCGCTTTTAACTGCCATGGGTCCAAGCAGGTCTGAGGCTCCTTAGGAATAAGAGAACTGTGATCCCCGCCCAGCAGGGGAGGAAGATAGACTAGGCGCCGGGGGCGCAGTCCCGGGCCAACGATCTGGGGAGGAGGCGAGAGATGTCTTTTCGCCTTTTCTCCTCCGGGGGGGTGTGTGGGCGCGCCTGATCTATGAGCACATCTCCTAATGGCCCAATACTCCTCTTTTTTTTCGTTTTTTCTCTCCAGGGTCACTTGCTGGGTATTCACCTGCCCTCCCCCCCACCTCCGACGGCGACTTGGGAGGCTTGGTGCCCGAGAGTCCGACAGGGATTCGGCTCCGAGTTTGGCTAAAGGCTCTCCAAGTTGAAGCTCTTGTGTTAATTTTTTTATATTTGGGATTCATTTGACCTCCATACGTCGCCACCACCCCAGTCCAATAGCTCTCCCTAAGTGTGTAGAGCCCTGGAGCTTCAGCCCAGCCTACAACCCCCCTCCCGCGCTATCTAAATCTTCAAGGAGAAAATAGGGAGGTTCCTTAAGGTTGCCCTTCTTGGCAGAGATGGGGAGTTATTAAAAATATCTTGTAGGCAGGAGTGCGGGGTTCCTGCTGCTCTGTTGACTTTAAATAAAAGATTAGATTTTAAAAATCAGGCTGGTCATGGGCAGAGGAGGAGGAGAAAGGGAGGGCAGAGGTTCTGACTCCTCCTCCTGCCCAAGATTGGGAAACCCTAGGTTAAGGAAAGCCAATCCTCAGATGGCGACAGAGCCTCCGAAGACAAGGAAATCTTAGAGGTGAAGGCCTGGCCATCCAGAGTGGGTCCCGGAGGTGTTCAACCCCGCGGTCACCGAGTCAGATGCCGCGGCGCGTTGAGTGTGCCGGGACAGACTTGTGTAAAAGTCGCCGGGCTGAGTGGAAAGCTACTGCAGCCCCTGGCTAAGCGCCCTGCACTGGGTGAGGGAAAGCAAAGGGAAAACTCCGCGCTGGCCGGCCTTTTCTTTCCCTCAGGCCTGGAGAGGCATCCAGGTCCTCCTATGTCTGGCGACCCTAGTGCGCCCCCCCCCCACTGTGCTCCATTTGCACGCCTTTCATCAGCTTCCTTTCATCATTCCAGGAGACAGACACCTGGAGAGTCCCGGCCTTCCTCCCTAACACAGGTGTGGTGCACACTTGTAATCCCAGCATTTGGGAGGCTGTGACCGGAGGATCCGGGTTCGCGGACATCCTCACTACCTAGTGAGGCACTCCGCAACTTAGTGAGACCCGGTTTCGAAATAAAGAATAAAATAGGGCTGGGGATGTAGCTCGGAGGTAGAACGCCCCTGAGTTCAATCCCCAGTACCGCAAAAAAAAAAAAAAAAAAAAAAAAAAAGAATGAGATTAGAGACCCGCATCCTGCCGGCCAGGTCTGTGCTTGAGGCACAAAGTTTCTCACTGGGTCTGGGACACGCAGGTGTTGGAGCTCTTTTTGCTACCTTCGCCAGCGCACCCTTGACACAGGATCTAGGCCCAGGAGCCTTGTGGCCATCTGAGGAGACTCCAACTGTTTAGGGAGTCCAAGAAGGCAGCCAGAAATCCTTGCTGGGCGCGCTCATTCTCGGAGTTGGACACCACTCAGGTTGGGCAACATCTAGACAGGTTCAGCGTGGCCTGGGGGAGGGAGACAGATGGGACCACTTGGCTTCTCCTGTCACTTTCCTCAACATATTCCATTCAGGTACTGCAAATCCAACCTGGGCCCAACTCAGCTATTTGGCAGCCCTTTCTTTGTGGAATTCTCCAAGGTAAAATGTGCTTGCAGAAATTCAAAGATAAGGAATTGTGTATTGTTTTGCATTTATGCGCAGAATGCCTCACTTATCCTTCACTTACACTGCCAAGCCACAGCCCCACTCCTTATAGTGGAAAGAAGGTCATCAATTTGGTTGGTTTAAGGTAAATTAGCTCCCCAGTGATCAATTAATCTAGTTAACATTCCTGCTTTAGTAAAAACATACATAGTTGAAGAGAGACGGTTATTATGTGTCAAGCACTCTCCAGAGCTAATTACTCCACACAAAGCATGAAATAACCTTTTTTTAAAAAAATAAAGCAAATTGTATTAAATTTTCAGTATCAACTTTTATTCATTTCTGTTTGCCTTGAGCAGCAAAGGGATTTTTTGTTTGTTTTTGTGGTGTTGGGGATGAAACCCAAGGCTTCTTGCATACTGGACAGGTGCTTTACCACTGAGCTACATCCCCAACCTCAGGAATAAAATATAAAAC
This sequence comes from Graphiurus murinus, assembly GCA_004027655.1. Lineage (NCBI taxonomy): Eukaryota > Metazoa > Chordata > Mammalia > Rodentia > Gliridae > Graphiurus > Graphiurus murinus. Next base: position 24,232 of record PVLC010014589.1, on the reverse strand, counting down.
AAAGTTAATTCATCTGTAAAAGTAATGTGAGCAGTGGTCACATTGTGAGAATCAAGAATTAAATGGACTGTTAATAATGGGCTAAAGTACCACCACCACAGATGTTTTGCACATAGGATCAACTTGGAAGATATAGGTGAATTGATTTAAAAAAGCACTATTCTACTTCTTGCCCTTCCCCCAAAGAAAGTGATTTTTGTATTGTTAAAAAGAAGGATTTTTTCCTTTTATTTCTTCTGTTAAATCCACAAGTGAGGCCGGGGATGGTGGCGCAGGCTTGTAATCCCAGCATTTGGGAGGCTGAGACCGGAGGATCCGGGTTCGCAGCCAGCCTCAGCTACTTAGTGAGGCACTCCACAACTCAGTGAGACCCTGTTTCAAAATCAAGAATAAAAAATAGGGCTGGGGGTATAGCTCGGAGGTAGAATGCCCCTGAGTTCAATTCCCAGTACTGCAAAAATAAATAAATAAATAAATAAATATCAGATGAAGTAAATCCACAAGTGATATGGCTACTCTCTTTGGTTGCGGAACTTGAGAAAAACAAGTAAGGCTAGAGAATTTTGAACACAGAAGCTGATATTGCCCCAAGAAGGATTACTTTTATTTTTTTTTACTAACAAATAATTCTTAAGTGTAGCTATTCAAAGAATGCTGTTTCCTATATCTAGATCTACAAGTTCGCGTATGACTATTACTTAAAAGGAGGTTGGCTGCTCAAAATTGAGATGGGTTGTTAAGTGTTGAGTTCATATCAGGTCTCAAAGACTTAGGAAAAAGGTTGTAAGATATCTAGTTAATTTATATTGGCTATGGTTGAAATGATATTTTGAATCTATAGGGTTAAATAAAATATTTTAGCCAGGCATGGTGGTACATACCTGTAACCTCAGTACTTGGGGAAGCCAAAAGAGGAGGATGACAGGTTTGAAGCCAGTGCACTGCAACTTAGTGAGATCCTGTTTCAAATAAAGAGGGCTGGGAGTGTAGCTCAGAGGTAGAATGCTTCTGGGTTCAGTTCCCAGTGCTACAAATAAATAAAATATTTCATTAAAACCAATTTCACTTTTTAAAAACATTTTTGTGTAGCCACTATAAATGTGCACATATATTTGGCTTCCTTGTCAAGATTCACACTATAGTTCTATAAGAGGGCACTGCTCTAGAACTTTCTTTTAATATTGAGCCTTTTATGTATTCCTACAAGTCCTATAACCTTAACTGATATCTTCGGATTCCATTGTCGTTTTGGCATCTTCAGTGCAAAATCACCAGAAAGAGCTGATTCAGTTATCTCTTGGTCCCCCTACCCCAAGTCTCCAGAACCAAAATACTGGAAAGTTATTACTTGAAACTACAGCAGAGGAAATAGCAAACCTCAGTAGAAAATCTGAACTAAGTTTCCAAGAAATCATTCCTAATGTATGACAGGACAACTAGATTTAACCTCCTCTGCCCCTAACAATTTCCTACTATAATTATAACCTTTGTATACAAGTTTAAATGGGCATCTATTTAACAAAATAACATTTGTTCAAAAATGGAATTACCTCAGTCTGGAAAAGCAGCAAGATGACTAACTATGGCTCATGGTATAATCTCCACCTCACATACATCCCAGATTCACAGCTCTATACATATAGATTTGTCACTGCTATAGAAAACCCATCAAGTATAATCATCACCTCCAGGAAAAGGATCTTCCTTTTACATTATCTGCAGTATATTTATTTTTGTTTTTATTTTTTGTGTGATACTAGAGATTGAACCCAAGGACATACTACCTCTGAGTTTCATCCCCAGCCCTTTTTGTTTTTTATTGAAACAGGGTCTCATGAACTTGCGATCCTCCTGACTCACCCTCTGAAGTGGATGGGATTATAGGGGGTGCCAGGGCTCCTGGCTGTATATTCATTTTTTCACAAAAAAAGAAATGTAATCACCAGAAATGTAATCATTTAACTGTTTTCAAAGGGAAAGTATGATGAGATTAGGGGCATATTTTATTTCACATAAAATAGTTTAAAGACTACAAGTGGCAAGTCTTTCATGTGTGTGATTTTTTTCCTTGAAGCTTCACAAATAAAAATTATTTGGAACATTGTGGGCACTTTGATCCCAGCTACTTGGGAAGCTGAGGCAGGATGATTGCAAATTTGAGGCCAGACCGATCAACTTAGCCAGACCCTGTCACAAAATAAAGTTTAAAAAGGGGGCCAAAATGTAGCTCCAGGGTAGAGCACTTGCTTAGCATATGGAAGGCTCTGGGTTCAATCCCCAGTATGGGGGAAAAAAAAGCCAGAAGAATATTTTGGGGGCTGGAGATGCAGCCCAGTGGTAGAGCACTTGCCTAGCATGCATGAGGCTCTGGGTTTGATTCCCAGGAAAATACACACACACACACACACACACACACACACACACACACACACACACACTTCTACATCTGTCACCTATAATTTATTTGAGAAAATACAAATTTTCAAAAACATAAGGATCTTCTCTAGGTGTGCCTCCAGATATAAAATTTTTAATAATTTTAGAGTTGTGTATGAAGAAATACATTAATAAAATATACATGAAGCTAAGACATTCTATGATACAAGCACATGAACTATTGTTGTCTTTAATGTTCTTCACAGTTTGGTCTTTTATATTCATATGAGCAGAAAAGGACTTGTGTCAAAATTCCAGGTTCTTTTTATCTCTAAGATTCAACTTCACCCAGAAAGAGATTGGCATATAGTAGTTGCTCAACAAATATTTGAAAAATAAGTTTTGTTTTCCTCATCTGAAAATAGACAATAATACCCACCTTGTGAGATTGTTGGGAAGATTAAATGGAGATGAAGTCTGTAAAGCATTAAACATAGTGTCTGCCACATAGAAAGCATTCAATAAATGGAGCTTTTGTTAGCAGCTTCAGAAAGGGAGTATTCCTGCATGCATAATGTAGTTGAAATCTGGCACTCTTGAAAGTTATCTCTTTCCATTTGTTGCCTGAGCATTTTATTGTAGCATGAACTGTTTCTTTGGGGACCCTCATATCATGCACACAAAAAGATACAGTGAGTAACTTCCTGTGGAATTCCAATAAAACAGCATGTAGGATAACTGGCTCTTCTGTTTTCCAAGCTACATGTGTTGAAATGCAAATGATTACAGGTCAGTTGCCTCATAGGCTGTGATCAAAACCTTGTTTATATAATGCTCAAAAGAAACTAACAAATGTCTGATTCAAAGTTAACATTACCTGACTCATACTTATGTAGGGAAGATGGGAGGAACAAGGAAGCATGGAGCCTGCGTCATATGTGCTTTAATGTTCTCTTCTTTTATTGGTTTCCAGAATGTTTAATCCTTAGAGGTGTCATTTTGTTTCAGAGTCATTTGAAGCGAAAGAATTAGGGGGCTTGGAGACTTGACAAGGAACTGAGAAGCCATTCTCTGAGCTTTAATAAGCTACTGTTTTCTTTTAGTTTTCATTTTATGATAACAGAAAAGACCATCTAAATGCTCTTGTTTATAAACATTAATTCATAGGAGGAAGATAAAAAATTAAAATTTCATATTCAAACTGATATTAAAATGACTACTTTGACATTAAGCAAAAATCGGGTATAATGGATTCCTCCAGAGGCTAAAAATTCCTATTTTATAACTATCAATTTACTTTGGTTTGTTAGAACAGTGGTTCCCCAATTTTTTTTCAGTCCACAAACCATTTTGAAGCAAAAATACAAGGACCACCAGTTCCTACTCATCATCACACGCACACACACACACACACACACACACACACACACACACACACAAAGGAACCCCCAAACCTTATGATTATTGCTTTAGAACATGTCTGTAATTGTGGTTATTTTTTAAAGTTTTTATTTGTGCTTTTGAATTTAGATTTGAGTTTTCTTTGAGAAAAATTTTAATTTTTTAGCCTTGCAGTGAAGATGATTCCATAAACAGACCTCAACTGGAAGTGACACTATGGAATTATATACACATTTTTTTAATGGGTTTATTCTTTTATTTTGAAACCGAGTCTCACTAAGTTGCGGAGTGCCTCACTAGGTAGCTGAGGCTGGCCCGAACCCGGTCACCACGCCCGGCTCGACGCTATGGAATTAAATGGAACTCTTCCATGGCCACCAACTAAATCCCAAATCTCTATACTTGGGAAACCTGCAACTGTAGTCACAAAAATTGTGTGAATGAGACAGTGTCAAGTTGGGTCAAACAGCCAGGCATGGTGGCGCACGCTTGTAATCCCAGCATTCGGGAGGCTGAGACTGGAGATCCAGGTTCGCGACCAGCCTCAGCTACCTAGTGAGGCACTCCGCAACTTAGTGAGACCCTGTTTCAAAGTAAAGAATAAAAAATAGGACTGGGGGTATAGCTCTGAGGTAGAATGCCCCTGAGTTCAATCCCCAGTACCGCAAAAAAAAAAAAAAAAAAAAAAAAAAAAAAAAAAAAAAGAAAGAAAAACAAGAAGGATCTGGGTTCGGGGCCAGCCTCAGCTACTTAGTGAGGCCCTCTGCAACTTAGTGAGACCCTGTTTCAAAATATAGAATAAAAAAATAGGACTGGGGGTGTAGCTCAGAGATAGAATGCTCCTGAGTTCAATCCCCAGTACCACAAAAAAAAAATGGGTCAAACAGGTCATGGATTAATATACAAATAGTGAATTCATGTTGAAGCAAGAGTCAACATGAATTGGCTATTGAAATAAGCCAATTGGAAGTGATATCTGAAGTTCCAAAAACTTTACCAGCTTTTATAATGATGGTGATGATAATAGTAACAGTTAGACATTTATTGAGTACTTACTCATTTATTGAATAATTACCGTGGTAAGAAGAACACACTTATCATGTGTCAGGTACTATTATAAGTGCTTCATATATGTTAACCTCTTTAATTATCATTGCAACCCTAACAATATTAAATATATATTAATAGTAGCTAAGATCTATTGAGTGCTTGCATATAGCTTATTGTGTTTAATCTTAGCAAATATTAGTGTTTCATTCTGGCAAAGAATGAGTAGTTTCACTATAATCAATTCTTTCAAAAAGTGTCAGGAAGCCGGGGGTGGTGGTGCACACCTGTAATGCAATACTTGGCAGGGTGAGAAACAAGGATCGCAAGTTTCAGGATAGCCTCAGCAACATAGTGAGACTCTCAGCAACCTAGGGAGACTCTGCTTCAAAACAAACAAACAAACAAAAAAAAAATGAAAAAGGGCTAAGGGTGTAGTTCATAGGTAGAACACCCCTGGGTTCAAACACCAGCACCACAAAAAAAAAAGTATCAAGAAAATTCTTGGGAAAGTTACCATATATACAATTAAATAAATAATTCAAAGAATATATTTATTAAACACATCTGCATGCTATGTTGATCTCTTATTATTTATTTTATTTCGCCTTAGTGGAGGCAGTAAGATTCTGTGAAATGTAATTTTTAAAATAAGTGGGGTGTGGTGGTACATACCTGTAATCTCAGTACTTGGGAGGGTGAGACAGGAGGACTGCAGGTTCAGGGCCAGCCTCAGCAACTTACTAACACCCTCAGCAATTTAATGAGATCCTGTTTCAAAATAAAAATGGCTGGGGGTATAGTACAAAAGTAGACTGTCCCTTTGGGGAAATTCCAAGTATCACAAAATGCCCCTCTTGGGTTCAATCCCAAGTACAGAGAGAAGAAGAAAAAGGAGGAGGAGGAGGAGGAGGAGGAGG
>PVLC010014589.1:0-18388 GCA_004027655.1 Graphiurus murinus | reverse complement strand
CAAAATAAAATAAAAGGGCATCCAGGTGCAGTGGTGCACATCTGTAATCTCAGTACTTGGGAGACTGAGACAGGAGGATCACAGGTTTGTGGCCAGCCTCAGCTACTCAGTGAGGCCCTTTGCAACTTAGTGAGACCCTGTTTCAAAATAAAGAATGAAAAATAGGGCTGGGGGTACAACTCAGGTAGAATGCCCCTGGGTTCAATCCCAGTAGCATAAATAAATAAATACATAACAATAAAAAAGAATGATGGTATAGTTCAGAGGAAGAATGTCCCTGCGTTCAGTCCCAAGAAAAAGAAAGAAAGAAAGAAAGAAAGAAAGGAGAAAAGAAAGAGAGGAAATGCTTCACTCTCTCCAAAGACAATGTAAGATTTTTGAAAGGATATTAAGATAGATAATGAAAGTCTTCTTTTCCATAGGTTACCATTAGTCTTTATACCACTGTCGTGGGTTGAATTATGTCCCCTCCAGAAAGAACATAATTAATCCCCAGTAATTTAGAATGTGACCTTATTTTGGAAAAAGTGTCTTTGCAGATGTAGCTAGTTAAAATGAGATCATGTTTGAGTAGGGTGGGCCTCCAATTCAATATGCCTGGTGTCCTTATAAGAAGATACCATTTGAAGACAGAGACACTCCTGCCTGGGGTTAGGCCTTCATCTCTGGCCTGAAGCTAGAGCTTCAGCTTCCTTGAGAACTTTTCTGACTTTCACCCAGTCTCCACACTAAAGGGTGCATCGGAAAATAGCATCTCATCTTGTTTATTCCCTGCTTATAACCCACAGTGGCTTTCTATAAATCAGGATAAAACCCCAGTGCCTTTGCATAGATAGCGTTGGCAAAATGAGAAAAGAAGGTGGGCCTGGGATTGGAATTTCCACTAGTATACTCTAAGTTTGGAAAATAGCATAAATGGTGTGAACCCTAGAATCCTGGAGGGTTGAGGGCCCAATGAGAAGATGGCTCTCCTCTTTCCTTCTTGGAGGAAAGGCTAAATTCTGGAATCCTTTATCTGACAGTGGTCCTTAAAGATGGAATAATAGAGAACCATTTCCAAACCCCACTTGCTAGATTGGTTTCTGTTAGTTTCAGGCTTGGAAAATGTTTTCTTTGGTTCTTTTTCTCCTCTCCCCAAAATATAGGTCATGTCTAAAGTTCTATCTTAATATTTTATTTTTGGGGCAACAAACACCTCATATAAAATTTACCATGGTATCCATTTTTAAGTGTACAGTTCAGTAGCATTATGCACATTCACACTGTGACACAACCAGTCTCCAGAATGTTTTCATCTTGCAAAACTGAAACTTGGTACCCATGAAACAACTCCACCAGACATGGTGGCACATGCCTGTAATCCCAGAACTTGGGAGGCTGAGACAGGAGGATTGCAGGTTTGAGACCAGCATCAGCAACTTCGTGAGACTCTCAGCAACCTATTATGACCCCGTTTCAAAACAAAATGTAGAAAGAGCTGGGGTGAGCTGGGCATGGTGGTGCACACCTATAATTCTAGTACTTGGAAGACTGAGACAGGACAACTGCAGGTTCAAAGACAGTCTCAGCAACTTAGTAAGGCTATCAGGAACTTAGTGAGACCCTGTTTCAAAATAAAACAGAGCTGGGGGTGTAGCTCAGAGGTAGCACAGACCTGGGTCCAATCCCCAGTACAAAAAAAAAAAAAGAGCTAGGGTGTAGTTTAGAATGTCCTTGGTTCAATCCTTAGTACCACCAAAAACAAAAACAAAACAAAACACTCCATTGATGCCTTCCCCTCACCCCCTGGTAATCACCCTTCTGCTTTCTGTCTCTATGAGCCTATCTACTATAGATACCTCATAGAAGTGGAATCATACAGTATATGTCTTTCTGTAATTGGCTTATTTCCCTTAGCAGAATGTCCTCAAAGATTATCCATGTTGCAACATGTAACAGGATTTCTTGAGTTTTAAGGCTGAATAATATTCCATTGCATGTTGTGACATTAAAAATATGTTTGGTCTCTCTCCTTGGTTTCTGACACAGAGTTCCTAAAACCCTTGTAATTTCCTGGGTGATAGGAGTGTCTTTTGCTTTAAGGAGGTGACTCTTGGTGGGCTCCTGGATAGGGGGTGCTCACTCTAAAACCAAGCATGATTAAAAGCTTAGAACTTTCAGTCTCTCCTCCATCCTCCAGGGAGGAGAGAGGGACTGGAAATGGAGTCAGTCATGCCTACACGATGAAGGCGCCATTGAATTTTTTTAAGCTACAGGGTTTGGGTACTTTCCAGGTTATTGAGCATATCCACATGGCAGGAGGATGGTTCATCCCAACTCCAAAAGGATAGAGGTATGGTGGCATACATGCCTGTAATCCCAGTACTTGGGAGGCTGAGACAAGAGGATCCCAGGTTCACGGCCAGTATGCAGTAACTTAGATAGACCTTGTTTCAAAAATAAAAAATAAAATAGGGCTGGGGGTGTAGCTCAGTGGTAGAACACCCTTGAGTTCAATCCCTAGTACCAAAAAAAGAATGTGATGGAAGCAATATGGTAGTGGTTTTAAGTTTGAGCCTCAAGAGGTCTTGTTCACTTCTGCTGCTTTCTTGGAATCTGTGTGAACATGCCCAGGTTAGGATTATTAAAGGACGAGAGAGCATATGAAGCAGAGATGAGCCATTTTAGATGAGGCCGGGAAGAAGTGATAATGCCCAGCCAAGCTCAGCAAAGCTGACCTGACAGCTAACTGCAGAGGCACGGGCGAGCCAACAAAAGACCAGCGCCAACTTTATCCGGCTGAACCCAGCCCAGATTTCCTAACCCACAGAATTATGAGCCAAATAAATGGTTGTTGCCTTAAGCATTTGTGATTTGCTACATGAAAATAGATAACTAATACATATTAGTTTTCTTTTTGTGGGGTACTGGGGATTGAACCCAGGGACATTCTACCTCTGAGCTACACCCCCAGCCTTATTTTCTTTTTTTAATTTGAACAGAGACTTGCTAAAGTTACTAAAGGTCTTGCTAAGTTGCTGAGGGTCTTACCAAATTGCTGAGACTGGCCTTGAACCTGTGATATTCTTGTCTAAGCCTCCCAATTATTGGGATTACAGCTATGTGCCACCCTGGCTGGCTATCTTATTTCTATTTTAACTATACATGGTCTCCTTTGGTAATTTAATCTAATTTAATAGGGACTTCAGTGATCACTTCTGTATTGAATGATTCCAAACTACTCTCCTCAGCCTTGACTCTGACTTTTCATATAGCCCCATCTTGAATTTGAAACTCTGTATCAGACAGTCCATCAGGATGTCATGCTAACACTTCAAATATTTTCAAACCTGAATTTGTCATCCGGTATCCAAGCCTTGTGTATTCTATTGATGTTTATATTCCTATTGGTGGTGTGACCAGTTTTTCAGTCCAGCATACTTGAAACCTCAGTATCATCTCTGATTCTTCTTTGTCCCACAGTCAGATGACATCTTTCAAAGTGTATGTTTTGCCAACTTTCCTCTCTTTATATCTATAGAACTAATATTGATCTGCTGGGTGTGGTGGTGCATGCTTGTAAACCCTGTACTTGAGAGACTGAGACAGGAGGATTGCAGGTTTGCGGCCACCCTCAGCTACTTAGTGAGGTCCTCTGCAACTTAATGAGACCCTGTTTCAAAATATATGAATAAAAATAGGGCTGGGGTGTAGCTCAGAGGTAGAATGCCCCTGGGTTCTATCCCCAGTACCACCAAAAAAAGAACTACCAATCTATTAATAACTTCCTTAGTATCCTCAAATTAATCTTATCCAGTGACTTCATTCTCTCAAGACATGAAATGTTGAGTTTACTTCTCAGCTTTATACCCTACAAGCATAATTTCCTTTTGTTTGCTTTTTCTAACTTCTGGGTCATTTCTACACTGATTCTCTCCATTGATTATCTTTTCTCTTATGCATGGGTCATGGTTTCCTATTTTTCATGTTTTACAATTTTGGATTATATCCTGGATATTATGAATGACATGTGGTAGGGATTCTGGATTCTGTTATGTCCCTCTGAAAGAGTTTTAGTCTTTGTGTTTGTTTTTGTAAGCAATTAACTTGGCTGAACTCAAATTCCAAACTGTCTACTCTGTGGTGGGTAGCAATTGAAATCATATCCCCCCCCCTTTTTTTTAGCCTTAGCTGGAATTCTTGGAGTCTGCCCAGTACATGTGCTTCCAGGATCAGCCTGAGATTTAGGTAGTTTAAATACAGAATTTAATGCACCTATAGCTGGTTCTCTTAGAGATTGTGTGTGTGTGTGTGTGTGTGTGTGTGTGTGTGTATGTGTGTGTGTGTTCATAAGGACTGAACCAGGAGCATTCTACCTCTGAGCTACATCCCCAGGCCTATTTTATTTTGAAATAAGGTCTTGCTAAGTTACACAGACCTCACTAAGTTGCTGAGTTCTTGTGATCTTCCTGCCTCAGCCTCCCAAGTACTAGGATTACAAGTGTGCACCACCATGCCCAGTTGATTCTCTCAAGAGATTTCTACTTCCCTCTAAACTCTGTCTTCTGGATCTTCAATTTGATAAGACTACTGGTTTTAGCTTGATAAAGATTGGTATTTGCCTTTAAGCAAAAATTTGTAAAATAAATATGGGAAACCTGCAAAGAACAAGTACTTTCTTCTAAGTAGTGATCCTTTCCAGTACCTGCCTCCTTTTATTTGTTCTTCAGTGCCTTGAGGTAGGATTTTAGAAAAATTTTGTCCAACGTTTATGTTGTCATAAAGAGAAGGGCAATCACATTGTCGGAGGCAGAACCACTCCACAAATTTAGAACCCTCCATGATTCTCCATTGAAGACTGGACCAAATCTAGGACTTGCTATCTATTATGGGCCCTTCCTAAATGGATTACTCATGCTTACCCACTCATGTCAAGCCCTTCCTTAACCAAGCTTTTGTATATTCTGTTTTTCCTGCTGAATGCCCTTTACATCTCTGCCTACAAAAATATTATCCATCTTTCATGTGCCCTAGGGCTTGGCCTCAGTCCTACTCTATTCACACTTTCTCCCTACTGATCTTATCTAGGTTCATGGTTTACATACTATTTATATGCCAATGATTCACAAGTCTATATACTCAGCCCTTATGCCTTCATTGTGCCCCAGATTCATATATTTAACTGTCAACTTGATATCTCCACTTGGATGTCCAACAGGCATCCCAGACTTAACATGGTCAAATGAGATCTCTTCTTTTTCTCTCCTCTCAACTCTACTGTCTTTGCTGGCATCCTCAGTTTCAGCTAATATCATCACCAATATAATATCTAGCCAAAAGTCTAGGGGTCATTGTAGTTCTTCTACTTCCCTTATACCTTACAGGCATCCAGCAGGATATCCTCTTGGCTCTAAATCTATCCACTTCTCTCTAGACCCTTGGCTACTACTGGAATGTGTATGTGTATGCTTGTGTGTGTGTGTGTGTGTGTGTGTGTGTGTGTGTGTGTGTTACTGGGGATTGAACCCAAGGACATTCCTCCTCTGAGTTACACCCCAAGCCCTATTTAATTTTTGAAACAGAATCTCACTAAGCTGAGGCTGGCCCTGTGATCCTCCTGTCCCAGTCTCCCAAGTACTGGGGTTATAGGTAGGTGCCACCACATCTGGCTACCACTGGAATTTAAGTCATCTTGATCTTTAACTTGGACTCTTTCAGTAGTCTCCTGAGAGGTGTTCCTGCTCACATTCTTAACCACCTATGAACCATTCTCTACTCAGCAGCCATGGTGACTTTTAAAAAATTATTTATTTACTTATGGTACTGGGGATCAAACCCAGGACCTCATACATGCTGGGCAAGCCCTCTCCCACTGAGCTACACCACCAGCCCCACAGCGACTTTTTAAAAAATGCAACCCAGACCATGTTACCCTCCTGCTCAACCCTTTAGTGGCTTCCCAAAGCACTTAGTGTAAAATCCAAACTTCCTCCTATGGCCCATGTGGTCTGATGTAACTTGAACCCCACCCATCTCTTTGATTTCATCTCCTATTACTGTCTTCTTTTCTCATTGTACTCTGTCCACACTGGCCCTATTCTCTGATGTCTTCAAGCTCATTTATTTTTCCTGAAACATTGCACCCTCAAATGTTTATGCTCATTATCTGTCTTCACTGCTTGGATTGCACACTTTTTTTTTAGTACTGAGGATTGAACCCAGGGGTATTCTACTTCCAAGATATATACAGAACTCTATTTAATTTTCTATTTTGAAACAAGGTGCTGCTAAATTTTGGGGGGATCTTGCTAAATTGCTGAGCCTGGCCTCAAACCTTTTAATCCTCCTGTCTCAGTCTGCCAAGTACTGGGATTACAGGCATGTAGTACTACACCCAGCAGGATTGCACTTTCTTTGAGGGAAAGGGCACTTCCAGTAAAACTTCCTTGAAAAAAGGAAGGAATTCAACATCAATACTCTTTCTCCACAAAGCCTGATGGAAATGTACTCTCACTCTCCTTGAATTTCATGTCCATGTATCTTTTAGCATTTGTACTTTCTATCTTATGTTATAGTCATTTGTGTTTTATCTTCTACAATTAATTATCAAATCAGAATGGGTAGAGTCCCTGACTGGTTCATCTAAGTATTTCCCACATAGCTTACTACAGGCCTTTGCACAGAGCAGTGCTGATAGATATCAAGTGAATGAATAAATAACCAAGTCAATACTTATTTCTATTGAAGGGGAGCATTAATAACATTAACAACAGTGCCAACAATGGTCTTAGGTTGTTGCTAAATTCCTTTGGAATTAACAAAACATAATTTATTCACTTAAGTCTATATTATGAAATGTCTTTTAAGTGGTTCTTAATGTTTCGGTGTTTAATTAGAAATGTTGGAAACTACTGCAGTGTTCTGATTAAAGTAAGTTGAAAAAACACTGCCTGAAATGTTCATGCAACCAATATGTCTAAATGTTATAAAAACATGCCACTAAGTCAAGACTAATTTGGCTAGCAGATTTCCATGGGCAAATTCTTTATAATGGATAATAAGTAGCAATTATGGGGTCATACTCATAAAGTTTAAATGGTGAATTTTATCATACTCCATTTAAACATAATTCCAGTCCTTGAAATGGAAAAGTTCTCATTTTAACTACACAAATCTCAGACCTAAGCCTTAAACAGACTGCTTTTAATGATCTCATCTTCCTCTTTGACTCCATTTTATTTATTCCCTCTAGTTTTCCAAACCTTGCTGCTGAATTATGCTGGTATTAATTCATGCTTATACTCAGCGACTAAATTCATTCACCAAACCCATTAACATAACAGTTTCACCTCACAGAGAAGCACTATTTCATATATTTTTCATCTAATAGAATTATTCACAAGTTTTATGCCAGAGTTTTTGGTCATTTTTAGTTCTTTTCACTTGCTTCATTAACTCTTTGTATAATAAGATCAATGTTTCAGATTGTGGATTATTTATCTGAAGATGATTGCTTACTTATTTCCATTTTCTCTGTTTTTGTATTTTGTCTGTTTTCTGTTGTATTTCACACAGGTTCATCACAGAAGATTTCAATAAATTGAAAAGAGAAATTGAAGCATAGCCAACATGGAAAAATATATGATCAAAAGCTATGAGAGCAAGGTAAATTAAATGCAAAGCTAAAATGCTTCTAATCTTGACCTGCAAAAGACATTCCTTATAAATGACAGTGTAGAACAAAGTATTAAATAATTCAGGACCATTGCTGTCATTGTTATCTGTACAAATACATTTGACTGAAGATGAATAACCTTTTTCTCTCTTCAAGTTATTTTGTAGGATAGATTGCTCCCTTCTCATACAAAATTTCGATTCTATTCATCTCTATCTCACCGGTTAAGCTTTTAGAGCAGAGCACAAAAGCTAATGTGAAATGAAGCTAAAGTATCATCCTTTTGTATTTATACCAGAGGAAGCTTCTCAATTAGGATGCTTTTGACTGCAAAGAGCTGGATAGTTAACTAAAAGTCACTTAAGAAATAAGGGCATTTATTTTCTGATATAACTAGAGTACTGGAGATAGGGCCATTGCATGCTTAGTTAATTCAGTGGCTTGCCAATGTCATTGAGAGCCCAGGATCATTCCATATTTTTGTCCTGCCATTCTCAGAGTTGGTTTGGGCCTTTGGCTTGTCCCATAATGGTTCCACGGTGTGCACAATAGTTCCAACTATCAAATAGGATGGGGGCATTTTCTCTCATAGGTCTATTTTTTTTTTTTTTGCGGTACTAGGGATTGAACTCAGGGGCATTCTACCTCAAAGCTATACCCCCAGCCCCATTTTTATTGTTTATTTTGAAACAGGGTCTCACTAAGTTGCAGAGTGCCTCACTAGGTAGCTGAGGCTGGCCACAAACCTGGATCCTCCGGTCTCAGCCTCCCAAATGCTGGGATTACAAGCATGCACCACCACGCCTGGCAGGTCTATTTTTTATTCAGGAGAAATTCCTTTCATCAGCCCCATGACCTTCATATTTTTCTTCACATCCTATTGGTTAGGGTTGGGTTACATATCTATGCACTAGCTGCAAGGGAGGCTGAGAATGCAAGAATCTGTCATTTGCAGACTTTAAGGCCTAGAACACCTTCAAGGCACTCTAAGTCCTTCTCTTCTCTTCCTTCTCCTCCTCCTCCTCTTTCTTCTTCTTTTCTTCCTCTATCTATCTATCTATCTATCTATCTATCTATCTATCTATCTATCTATCTATCTATCTATATCTCTCCTCTCTTCTGTGGTACTGGGGATTGAACATAGGGACATTCTACCTCTAAGCTATAGCTCCAGCCCTATTTTATTTTATTTTATTTTGAAACAGGGTCTTATTAAGTTGCTGAGGCTGACCATGAACCTGTGCTGAACCTGTGATCTTCCTGTCTTAGCCTCCCAAGTACTGGGATTACAGGTGTGCATCACCATGCCCAGCTTAAGTCCTCCTTTTCTGTAGCTTCATCGCCTTAATGGAAAGCCTTAAAATCTTATATTTTTTGTTTATGAGGACATTCAATTTGACTAATACAACTGGATTATTAGATGATGCTTCACTAATTGGTGTAGCCATAGACCATATGACCTACCCTAAATTAAATATTCTTTAGGTATAAGTATAGGTTGATGCAAAAAAAAATAGCTGCTTCCTTTCTTAAGTCTGTAATGCCAAGCTTATTAATCACACATACCTTTTTGTGGCCTGCATAATAAAGGCTGGCTAAGGAGGTCACGAGAGTAGACAGTTTTTAGAAGTTATTACCTTATAAAGAAGTTCAGGAGAGGGTATTAGGAGAAATCATTAACTGTCAAATATATTAACAGTAGTCAAGGACAGGAGCAGGGACTTCTCTTGTGAGTTCTGGTTCTCAGTCTGAAATAGTTTATGCTCCATTTCTTACTGGTATAAATCTTGGAATCATTACTGCCTGGCATTCATCAAAGATTGCATAGGTAAGGTTGATTCTTTTCTAGCCAAAGACATGATTGTTGCCTCCTATTACAGTAAACTGAATGGTAATATAAAACTAGAAGAATAATTATACATTGACAAGAGACTGACTACAGAATCTTTCTGTCTGGAATGCTAAAGTTGTTAATTTGGATTCTAATAATTTAAAATGTGTGGGAATCTTTCTTATATTTACCTGTGCAATTCTTAAGAAAATTTTAATATTAATATAGTATAGAAATATTGAGGGGATTATGTCTTTATATGATCTTGGGTGGAAGAATGTTTAAGGACATGCGATACACTAAGGCATTTTGAGGTCATGAGAATTTGATAGAATTTACGGATCTATCTCAAGAAAATACCCATACACCGGAGAACAGACATATATTGTGATTATTTGATTAGTACTTTCTTTTGGGAGCTGCTTTTCAATCCACTTGTTTTTCATAGGTACCCCAATACTGGTACATGAGCTCAACCCTGGCCACATCTGATTGGTCAGCAGATGATCACCTGACCCAAGTCAAGCCAATCATGGTCTGAGACTAAGAATTTTTAGAACCGAAAAGGGAACAAAAGGGCCAGTCTCTCTTCAGATGCTTGAAAAAGTAAGACATAAAGCTTAAAAGCAGTTCTTTGTGTAGGGGATAAAAAGAAATGTTTTCTTTACCCATCACTAGATCCGTAGCAGAGGCCCCTCTAACAAAAGATAGATTGACAGGAGAAAAGCATATGGATTTACTTAATAAATTTTATGCAATTTTAAGGAAATGAAAACTCCTCATATAGGTAAATGTGTGTATTTTCATGCTAGGTTAGAAGGGGAAGTGGATACTCATGGAGAAGGATGATCGGATAACAAAGTGTGATCCAATGATAATAAATTGGAGGAGGATACTTAGACATGTTTCTCCTGATTCTTCTTTGTGTCCCTGTGTCTTGAGAGAAAGAAGTTACTTTTAGGTATAGGGAAGGCCCATCTTTGTGTATGTGTGTGTGTGGGGGGGTTACTGGGGATTGAACACAGGGACATTCAAACTCTGAGCTATACTCCCAGCCTTTTTTGTTTATTTATTTCCTCTTGAAACAGTGTCTAAGTTGCAGACAACCTCCCTAAGTTGCTGAGGCTGGCATTGAACCTGTGATCCTCCTGTCTCAGCCTCCCAAGTACTGAGATTAAAGGCATGTGCTACACATTTGGCTTAGGGAGGGCCCCTCTTGAATGAGGATCTTATGCCTTACTTCAAGGGAAGGTCAGATAATCCTTCTTAGATATGAATCCTTAGATGTGATGATCTGCTTAAAAGGAGAAGGGCAGAGGAAGGCCAGAGCATGATCTTCCTGCTTCAGTGGTTTTTTCAAATGCCAGGGTACTATATTTTAGAGTAGCATGTTGTGAACCCCATCATTACCCATGCTTTCCATCAATGGAGGAAGTCAGTTTATGGCAAGGAAGAAGAAGAAAGCCAGCGAGCAGAGAAAAATAGGAAATAATCCACCAAGCATATCTCTTATTCTAGTTTTTTAAGGCTCAGCCAATCACATATCTAATTTTGGATATAGTGAGAAATCTTTATCCTGACTTCCTTTTTTGCTTAAAAATGTTTGATTTGAGCATTTCTCACTTGCAATAGAAAGAGTACTACCTAAATTACACCAATCTATGTAGAATTGTACTTGTAGTATCTGGGGAATCACTAAAGGCTAAGAACTCCTCTGTGTATTAGTGTAATTACTTGTGATCAAATGGATTTTGCTAATTAGATATAAATTGTCTATTAAGCAAAGAAAGTTCAGTATATCTCCTATTTACAAAAAGCCTGTTATCGGGTTGAATTATTGTATATATGTATTAAGTAAACTGAATTGATGTGTCCTACGGTTCAGACTTTCCCATACTTCAGGCTTCTCCATCCATATTTGTCAATTTTTAAAATTTAAGTTCATTTAATGTTATTGTATTGATTTTCTTTTTGAATGTGAAATGAGAGAGAAAAGAAACAATAGTGTACCAGTTTGTTTCCTCCTGCTCTGAGAAGCAACCAGGTCCTAATAAACTATAAAATAAAATTTATAGGTGTTCAGTTTGTGAAACACAATGAAACTTTTGTTAATTTTTAGTGGAATGTAGACTTCTTTTTGGTATTGGGGATTGAACCCAGGGGCATTCTACCTCTGCGCTACACTGCCTGCCCGTGTATGTCTCTATCTATCTATCTATCTATCTATCTATCTATCTATCTATCTATCTATCTATCCATCATCTATTGTGTGATACTGGGGATTGAACCCAGGGATGTTCTACCTCTGAGCTACACCTCCAGCCATTTTATGTACATATATATGTATGTATTTATTATTTATTGTGTAGTACTAGGGATTGAACACAGCGGCATTCTACCTCCAAGCTCCATCCCAGCCCTTTTTATTTTTTTGTTTTCAAACAGGGTCTCACTAGGTCACTGAGAGTCTCATTAAATTGCTATAACTGGCCACAAACTGGCCACCCTCCTATCTCAGCCTCCCAAGTATTATAGTCACGTGCCACCACAACTGATTAGATGTAGACTTTTTGAGTGATATGAATCACTATATTTTCTCTCTAAGATATTCCTTTCCTGGTATACTTAGAAACCATATTATTATTATTATTATTATTATTATTTTTTTTTTTTTTTTTTTGCGGTGCTGGGGATTGAACTCAGGGGCATTCTACCTCCGAGCTACACCCCTAGCCCTATTCTTTATTCTTTATTTTGAAACCAAGTCTCTCTAAGTTGCGGAGTTCCTCACTAGGTAGCTGAGGCTGGCCGCGAACCCGGATCCTCCGGTCTCAGCCTCCCGAATGCTGGGATTACAAGCGTGCGCCACCACGCCCGGCAGAAACCATATTATTTATCAGAAGATTATGTTAATAAAGATGGAATTACACAGAAAGAAAATCAGATGATGGTAAGTAATATAGAATCCAGGTTTTGTCAGATC
Source organism: Graphiurus murinus (assembly GCA_004027655.1). Lineage (NCBI taxonomy): Eukaryota > Metazoa > Chordata > Mammalia > Rodentia > Gliridae > Graphiurus > Graphiurus murinus. Next base: position 5,920 of record PVLC010014589.1, on the reverse strand, counting down.
CAAATGAGCTGTTTTTCTCCAAAACTGTAGTCAGTGGGAAAGTTCTAGATAGCCTTCTCATTGAACTGACAATTTTCTCTTGACAGCTGTTCTGCCAGATGGGCACCAGATACCTTATTGCATTTATTATTTTTGTCACATATAACTTCCTTCTTGTGACAATTGCCTAATTCATAATTCATCTAATTCCTTGCTTCTACTCTTATCTCCTGAGTTGGTGAGTCATTAGTAGTCCTCAGGTCCAGCAAGTTTGACGATGAGAAGGTCCACAGAAATCTGGTTACTGAGAGTAAATCCACTTCCAATAATAATAATAATAATAATAATAATAATAATAATAATAATAAATTTAATAAAACCAGAGAAAAATACAGAATAATAATTTATGTAAATTTCAGGGTCATGGCCTGAAAATATCTTATAACTTAACATTGAAATGTGAGACTGAAGCCAGGCGTGGTGGCACATGTCTATCATTCCAGTACTTGGGAAGCTGAGACAGGAGGATCACAGGTTTGGGCCAGTCTCAGCAACTCAATGAGACCCTGTTTTCAAATAAAAATAGGGCTGGGGGTATAGCTCACAGGTAAAAAAGCCCCGGGGTTCAATTCCCAGTGCCCCCCAAAAGGTGAAATTAAACTCTTGGAGGATGAAATAATTCTCCCCAATCAAGTCTGCTCCCATTTCATTTACATGAGATCCCCCCTTTTATAAATAAGTGGATGTAAGAGAGTGTCCATGGTGAGCGATATTACTGTTTACTCTGTTTGCAATAGAAGTTACACACGATATTTCATCAAATTCTCTCAAAATCTGGAGGCTCCCCGTATTTCCTGCTTTAAAATATTCATGCTTCCTTTCTTACCATCCTCTTGATCTTATAAATGCTATTGTGCTTCCAAAAGAGAGCACTTAAAGGCTTTAGAAATGTACATGGTTTGTGACATTTGTAGCCAGAGTTTGACATTTAGATGGGTTCATATTCAAAACATGCCTTTTAAAATTAGCATAGAAGCCAAAGAAATACAGTCAGAGAACAGTGGCTATGCGTACACTTCAGGTTTTACTTCAGGCATTTAAGTAGAGATTGGCTTTGGATGTGTGAAATTAAAAATATCTACAGCAGAGTTCTTATGAGTAAATCATTTTATTTTATTTATCTAATTTTATTTTGGTTCTAAGGATTGAACCCAGGGGCATGCTACCTCTGAGCTACACCCCCAGGCCTTTTTTATTTTGAGACAGTGCTTTGCTAAATTGCCAAAGTTGGCCTCAAACCTGTGATCCTTCTGTCTCAGCCTCCCAAGAACTAGAATTATAGGCATGCCCCACCATGCCTGGAATGAGTGAATCATTGTAGAAGTAGATACTCCAGCTCAGGTCATGCTTTCAGATGACTGCAGCTCTGGCCTACATCTTTTTTATTTGTTTGTGTGTTTGTATTGGGGGATTGAACACAAGAGCATTCTACTTCTGAGAAACTCCCAGCCCTTATTATATTTTATTTTGAAACAGGGTCTCCCTAAGTCTCTGAGGATCTCGCTAAGCTGCTGAGATTGGCCATGAACCTGTGATCCTCCTGTCTCAGCCTTCCAAGTACTGGGGTTACAGGCGTGGACCTGGTTTTCATTTTCTTACGTGTGTGGTACTGGGGACTGAACCCAGGGGCATTCTACCTCTGAGCTACACCCTAAGCCCTATTTTATTTTATTTTATTTTTTAATTTTGAAACAGGATCTGTCTTACTAAATCACAGAGGGCCTTGCTAAATTGCTGAGACTGGCCTTGAACTTGCAATCCTCAAGTACTGGGATTACAGGCATGCATCACCACACTCAGCTGGCTTACATTTTGACAACAATCTCAAGAGTAATGAAGAGACAGAAACTCCCAACTAAACCCCTGAACAATTCCTGATCCATAGAGATTGTAATGTTTATTGTTGCTTTAATAGCTAATTTTGAGGTAATTTGTTATGCAGCAATAGATAACTGATGAAGCCTGCAAGGCACTATGTAATCTTACCCCGGGCTACTTCTCTGACTGCATCTTCTACTAATGTTCTCATGGTCCACTCACTTTTAGGCATGGCAATAGCCCTAAATTGCAAACAATCAAACAAACCATAAGATACCTAACAGAAAATTAACAAGAAAGATTCAGAAGTTCCATGAAAAGGCTATAAATTTGAATTGAAGGTCAGAAAACAAGATCTGACCAAATGGAAAGACACTCCAAATCTTGAGGAAGAAGACAATTTAAAACAATTGCTTATCTTCAAATTAATATGTTAATTCTATTTAGAATCTCAATAGGTGATTTTTTTTTTTTGCAGTAACTGGGATTGAACTCAGGGGCATTCTACCTATGAGAGCTACACCCCCAGCCCTATTTTTTATTCTTTATTTTGAAATAGGGTCTCATTAAGTTGTGAAGGGCCTCACTAAGTAGCTGAGGCTAGCGGTGAACCTGGGATCCTCCTATTTCAGCTTCCTAGGTATTGGGATTATAAGCGGGCACCACCACACCCTGTTTATATGTCTTTTTTTTAAAACTAGATATCTTTTTTCTTGGGTGGAAGAATGTCTGAGAAGAGTCAATTATTTTAAAAGTATTATAATGGGACAAATCTCTTACTAGATTAATGGACATATTATGAGGCACAATTAATATGGAATTAAATAAGAATAGAAATAGTTCAATGTAATAAAGCAGAGTCCAGAAAAAATGTTCCAATATATGTAAGAATTTAATACATAGGGCTGAGGATTTAGCTCAGTGGAAGAACATACTCAAGGCCCTATGTTCAATCCTCACCTAGCATACTCAAGGCCCTGTGTTCAATCCTCACCACCACACACACAAAAAAGAATTTAATCTGTGATAACTAATTGTGGGAGAGCCAGGGAGTCGTTAGGAAAAATGAAGCATTGTGGGAGAGAAAAAAAAAAGAACTAGATGAGAAATAAGAAACTATATAAAAGCAAAGAATTTTTAGAATGATTTATGACAGAATTATGGGATAGGTAATTGTAGGAGATAACAAAATTGTGGGAGAGAACAGAAATAGGAGAAAACAAAAAATTGTGGGAGAGAGAAGGAAGGTTGGGAGTTAGTGAGAATTCTGTGGAAGATATGAAATTGTGTGAGATATACAGACTTACCAGGAAAACAGAGTTGTAGGTAAGGATGAAGTGTAGAGAATGGTGGAAAAGAGTGGAGAATTGTGGGAGAGAGACAAGGGATTGTGGAAGAAACTGGAGAACTATGGGACAGACAAGGAACTGTGGGAAAAACTAGGAATTATGGGAGAGAAAAGGAACTGTGAGATATAGTTGATTGTAGGAGAAACTGGAGAATTAGAGAGAAGATTAGGAACTGTGATAGAAGGAACTGTGGGAGAAAATGGAGAATTGGGAGAGAGACAAGGAATTAGGAAGGTACAAGAGATTTGGGGGAAATTAGAGGATTGTAGGAGAGACAAAGGATTGTGGGAGAAAATGGAGAATTGTGGGAGAGACAGTGAATTATGGAACAATTTATAAATAGGAAGGGAGATGTATAGGAGAAAACATACTATTAAATACATGGGCCTGCACATCTAGAATAAAATAACATTAGACCTGGCTCGATGTGGTGGCACAAACCTACAATCCCTGAATTTGAGAGTCTAAGGCAGGATGATCTCATGTTTGCATGATAACTTAGTGAGACCCTGCATGAAGTAAAAAATAAAAAGAGCTAGCGAAAAAATTAGACCTTATTGATTATAGACAAAAATAAATTTAGGATAGACTAAATGCTTACATGCAAAAAACAATTCCAAACATCCTGTTAGATTATCTAGAAAACTACATGTATCAGATAGGGTGGGTTAAAATTATTGACTAGAATTGGGCTGAGATCTATATGATTTTATAAAAATGTGAAAATGTCCACAAAGTTAATAGAGAAACAAAATATTTGTGAAACCATTATCAACACCAGACAAGTATAGTATCCTTAATAAAAATAACTTTTAAACTTAATATAAAAACGAAAAAAATGAACAAAATATTTAGAGGCAATTATTTCAAAGCTCACTCTTGAAAATAATTTATTAACCTAGTTTTTGAAGAGACACATGTTTTATTTTTGGTACTGGGGATTGAACCCAGGGACATTCTATCTCCAAGTGACATACCCCACCCTTTTGTGCTTTTTAAAAAAATGTTTTGAAACAGCATCTTGCTAAATTGCTGAGGCTGGCCTTGAACCTGTGGTCCTCCTTTCTCAGCCTCCCAAGTACTGAGATTATAGGCATGTACCACCATGCCTAACTGAAAAACATTTTAAAATCTGGATCAGTTTATACTTTGTATTTTCAACAATGTTCTTTGTAGACTAATTAATTGGAAGATAAATATGAAAGACATTGCAGTTATATGTCCTAAGCTTTCAACATTTTAATTTTAGACATATAATTTATCTGCAAATAGAAGAATGGGCCCAAAAGCAAATCCAGATGGTCAACAGCTCAGGGAAAGATACTGTCAGCAAAAGGAAATGCAAACTAAAATAACAATAAAGCAATAACCCATGAAGCAGGTACAAAATTGCAAAGGATCTCTAACACTTATTGCTAGTTGGATACAGGGAAAGGGCACTCTCATTCATTGCTGGAGGACATTTGACCTGCCCCAGCTTTTCGCAAGACAATCTGGCAACATCTATTAAAACTAAAAATACCCATGCCACTTGACCCAGTCATCTCTTTTCAGGGTATCCAACTCTTAGAAGTTTTCTCCCACAATCCTTAGAAACTAAGTACAATATGTGAAGACACATACACACATACACATATCGTTTCTACTAGTACACAATGGTTACCAAAGTAAAGGCCCATCAATAGGAAATAGTTGAATAAATTATGATATATCCAACCAATGGAATATTGTTCAGTCAGCTAAAAAATGAGTTTTACCAGTCTACTTGAAAACTTCCAGATGTTATTTTTGCATGCGAAAAGCAAGATGCAGAAAACATGTAATATATAATCTCATCTTTCTAAAACAAATGCCCCATTTTATGTGTATGTATGTGTGCCTATGTATAAAATTATATGAGCATGAAGAAAATGTATATGGAAAGAGACTAAATTGCTATTATGGATTATTTAGAAGGGGGATGTATGTGGGAGAGAGAGGTTGAGAAATAGGGAGAGGCAAGCCAACCTTAATAGGAAATGAAGGAAAAAAGTCTGTACCCCAATTTCAAATGTATACAATATGATCACGTTTATGCATTTTTGTAAAACTGTGTTTGTTGGTAGAAATGAAAAGGCAAAAAATTTAAATGTGAATACCAGATTTTTTTTAAAGGAAGCAAAGTATCTGGAGCTCACAGCATAAGTTGAAAACATTTTTATAAGGTGAATTCCTGCCATGAAATTCTTTTCATTTTTTTTTCTTGCTTTTTTCTCTTTTACTACATGCCAAAGACCAGAAAAAGTGGTAACACAGAAGTTCTGGTGACCATAACTCTTCTGTAAGGAAAGAGAATTAACACTTGCCAATGTGCTCTGTAATTTTTCCACAGAGATGCCCTTTAACAGAGAACCCAAAAATGATATTTTGCATTCTCCTTTTAATGTATCCATGTTTGTGACAATATCAAAATGTTTAAATTACTTAAGTCAAATTAATGGATGTCCTGTTTATCGTATCTCAGAGTCTTGCCTGGAAACACATGACACATTCAATCTGGGTAGCTAGGGAGTGTTTAATAGAGGGACCACTTATAAAAGCATTAGCTGGAACCGGATGTGGTGGCACATGCCTGTAATCTCAGTACTTGAGAGGCTGAGATAGGAGGGTCACAGGTTCATGGCTAGCCTCAGTAACTTAGTAAGGCCCTGTTTCAAGATAAAAAAAAAAAAAGA